>PVJN01018168.1:0-39429 GCA_004026805.1 Lasiurus borealis
AACAGCACTGACAGCCAAAATCAAGAGGCTCGATAAATGTCTTTCAAGCAGGCAGGGAAAGGACACCTACTGTATAGTTTAGATACAGCACCTAAAGTCCAGTGCTTATGTGAACACATTTTTGGGCTAATGATCAAACACAGGTCCTGGGAATGGTAGATTTTCATCAGCAAGGGCCTGTCAAAGGGAAGGAGACCCTGACTCTCCCCATGCAGTGTCCACCTAGTTGGAGGACTCTCTATGTTGAAATTTCCACAGAGTCAAGAACTCTCAGGAAGATAGCACTCTTGCTATGGAAATAGGATCTGCCCAAACTTCCAAATCCAGAAGCAAGACATACAGGTTATACTTTCCAATTTGCATTTTGTATTTTTTTTTCAGTTCCATCACTTCCCATTGATTGAAGAGGAAAAAATTTTATAACACTTCTTTTAGATTGTTAAAAGAGTACAGTTGTTACTGTCAATGCTCAGACATCACAATCCTCATCCTAATCCTTTGGAATAATATATGATCACTTATTTGAATTTACACCAAATTTATATTCTCTTATCTTATCCTAAAAGATGGGGCTATACACATGATAGCAATTCACTTATTTGTTTTGATAGTTATATTGTCTCGTTCTCATATCTTATGTAATAAAAGGCTTATATGCAAATCAACTAAACAGCAGACCAACAGATCACTATGACATGCAGTGACCACCAGGGGACAGATGCTCAATGCAGGAGCTGCCCCCTGATGGTCAGTGTGTTCCCAAAAGGGGGAGCACTGCTCAACCAGAAACTGGGCTCACAGCTGGTGATCACAGTGACAGTGGCAGGAACCACTCCTGTCTTTGCAGAAATGCTAAGGATGTCCAACTGATGGCTTAGGCCCGCATCAGTTGGACATCCCCCAAGGGCTCCAGGAGTGTGAGAGGGTGTAGGCCAAGCTGAGGGACAACCTCTCCTGCCGAGTGCACAAATTTCAAGCACTGGGCCTCTAGCTCATAATATTATGCTATGATATTTGTTCTAAAAGTTTGAGCATTTATATATTCATATCCATTACTAAATATTTTAAGGAAAAGTTAAAGAAGTTTAAAGATTTATACTTTAATGTAGGTATAGTTGAAAAGAAAGTAAATAAGTATTGAAGTATCTGCTATATAAAATTTATGACATCTTTTGAATAAAAATGTTAGTTTTTATGTCCTCTTTATAAATATTATACTTATTTTGTAGGTATAGAAAAAACCTATTATTGTAGTTTTATAAAATATGAAATACATAATATTATAAATTGGAGAGGATCAAATCATAATAATAATATGCATTTGTTTTACCCAGAACAGGAATGGGAAAAAAAGACTGAAAAATATGAAAAACATCATCTTTGTTTTTAACTCTCAAATTCCATTTTTAATATTAGAAATGCCTTTGCCCTATTTCTAAGTTGCAGTAGCTCTTGGGTAAATGTCAAGTTTTAACAATGAAATTTGATTTTAATATTATAAATCTATAAACATAAACTATAATTTTACTTGAAAAATGTTAAAGGTTTTGTCAGCCTTTAAATGTTCTAAAAAAGTATGCAATTTTAATACAAATTAGGGGCATTTGTAAGACTTAGATGAAAAATTATGGTTCAATTTCATGGAATCCTAGGCTGTAAAGATAATATATATATGCATTTCAAATACTTTTGAAGTAATTAATTATGGAGAGAAATGGTAGATCAAACTAACTATATTAAAGTCATTGTGAGATGGAATATTTTTTATATGCTATAGATAAGACTAAGACGTAAGAATGTCCTCACATAATTTTTCACACAAGTATTTACACAAAGTAAGGAAAAAAAAACTCATGAGGAATGACTAAGATAGACCTACTCAGCAGGTCTATCCAAAAGTCTGTGACCAAGCTGAGACCCTTCTCTCACAATTGCAAAAAACTGGTGTAAAAATAACCTAAGTAAACACAGTAATCCATTTTGTCTCCTCCCCATTGTTTAGAGGAGGAGACAATAAAAGTAATACAGAGATTAATAGCCAAGGCTGAGTTTGAATTGCTACAAATTTCACTCTATGCTGCAGAAAAGTTAAGACAATAAAATGTTTGTGTTTTCCATTGGGGAAAAAAATATGTAACATGATTGGAATATGGGGACATTTGGAAAAGTGAGAAAATAATGTTTTCCATGAAAAATTTTCTATATTAAACACTGGAGAACTTGGCTTTGAACTCAAGGTGATCAGAAAAAATAATTTAAGTATTCAAAAATCTATATTATCTTTTCTAAATTGAATGACTAAAAAGAGAACTACTTTTTTATTTTTATTTTCCTACTCTCTTGTGTATAGAAAATCCTGATATAGGTGGTGATTTTTTGTTGTTTGAATGCCCTCTAAAGGTACAAAGAAATAAAATGAATTATATGCTGAAGGAAACCTTTGTTCATAGGCCTCATTAGTGTGGCACTGAAAGGAGATTAAAAACAAGTGAACAAAATAAAAATTCTCAGGCAATACATGATTTTATTTATTCCTCAGGAAATCCAGCCTCTCTGAATTTCTTCTTAGGTAATTTTGTGAGGTTCCTGGAAGTGTCATACCCAATGCTCCAAGAAGCTAGTTGTCTCCATGACTACAGCATGTATTTTAACACTTTCTCTTTCTTCTTTTGCTCACTGAATATACAATTATTGCTACCCCCCTCCCCCCGTCAAATATCAACTGTGTTGCCAATACCAACTGGAAATACAGCTGCATCTCCTGCTGTCACAGATTGAAATATCTGACCCACGAGCTGAACATGGTGCTAACATTTACCCCAATTATTGCTGACTGGTAATGTTGAGGACCCCACCAACTATGCCAGGAATTCTGCCAAATTTGCCATCTTTGCCTCCATCAATTAGCACAAATGTTGTTTCTGATCTATGTTGTCAAATTTTTAATATCCTACATTATAGCAAAACACTAATTTCTTCTCTCTCTCTCTCTCTCTCTCTCCCCCTTCCTCCTTTCTCCCTCCCTCCTTTCTTTCCCTCCCCCTTCATTTCTGTATTTTTCACTCTCTCTCTCTCTCTCTTGCATCTTAGGACACAGGGAAGTGCAAGTGGAAAGCCAAAATGGGGTATTTATCTCTTGGACCTTACCTTAGGGGAGGAAAGACAGATAATGAATAAATAAATAATTATTCATAAAGGAAATGAAGTGGGTGATGTTATAGAAAGTAATAGGTGTGGTGGCTGCTTTGCATAGGCTAGGTCAGGTAAGCCTTTTCTGGGGAGTTTTTAACCTGAGACATAAAAGACAAGAGGGTTAATACAGAGAAAAGGCTTTAAAATAAGTCTTTTGTTTTTAGTACTTGCGTATAGATATGTACATAGACCCTGCTGTCTTCTTGAAATGCTTTAGCTATCTTAAATATTCCTACAGCTTAAAAAAAGTATGATTTAGGTCAAGCAACATTCTCTTTACAGGCCAAATTTTGCAATAATTATAAAGGACAAGAAATTTTCAAAGCTATGAAAATCCTCCAAATCTAAGATAAGATTAAGCTTTTAAAATCTTTAAAACAGAACTATAAGAAGCTTCATGGTTTTGCCCCAGCAGGTAAGAAGCTTAGAAGTTGCCACTCCATCCTAATGGCAAATAAAAAGCTGAGCGACAGAAAAATCAACTCTTCTTTGATTCTTTAAGAAAGAAGTAAGTTTGAAGGGCAAATTGATTTCCCTAAGTTGAAGAGACCAACAGGCAAATACAGAGAATCTCTCCCTACTGGAACAGAAACTCACCAGCCAAAATATCATGGGAACCAGTGTCAGGCAAGGGAACTCCGAACAGTAAATGATGAATTGTGGGAGGCTTTGAGTGGATAAGTCTGAGAGAGAAAAACTGAAGGGGACCCAGAGTCATAGGAGGGGACACACTCTTCGGTGAGTTTTACCTTTTAGAGCTCTAACGGGTTCTTATGGTGAATGTTGGAGAAAATCCCCTGGTGCTTTGAGCAGGGGAAGGAGAAAAAAAGAGATGTTCTGAAATACATCAGAACATTCTATTCTTCTTAACAAGGTCTCCCTCAGGAGAAACCATTTAACCAGAGCCTAACCTTCTAGGGTCTTAGCAAAATTTAACTGACCTGAGAAAAGAAAAATACCCATCTCCAAGTCCATTCTGGCCATCCTGTACCACCTACGGGGTGAATCATCATCATCATCCGAGATGCACTTGAAGTTCACAGACAAAAGTGTCAAGCTCATTAAAAGACTGAGACCTAATGATAGCACTATGAAATGTTTCCCTACCTCCCACACTCACCACCACATTACCGAAGGCCTTTTTATAGCAGTTTCACTATTAAAACTGAATGCACTATTATAATTGGAGACTTCAATACACTTACTTCTATTAGACATGGATATATTCAGCAGGGAGAAAATTAGTAAGGATACAATTGAATACAACAATACCATAAATCTACTGGATATGATGGACATCTGTAGTGTACTTTATTCAACATTAAGCAGTGCACATGCAAGAATCCCTTACATAGGCTATTCTGGGCCATAAAACACACTTTCACAAATTTAAAATAATAAAAATCATACAATATCTACTCTCAGTGGAATTGAACTAGAAATCAATGATAGAAAGATAGCTGGAAAATCCCCAATACAAGGAAATTAAAGAACATATTTCTAAGTAGCATATGGGTCAAAGAAGAAAGCTCAAGAGAAATTAAAAAATATTTTCAACTAAATTTAAAAAACACAATTTAAAAAATTGCAGGATGTAGCAAAAACAATGCTTATATGAAAAATTATGGCACTGAATTAAAATATTTTAAAAAAGAAAGATCTAAACCCAATACTCTGCCCAGCTTGTATTGTTCAGTGGTTAAGTGTCAATTTAGGAACCAATAGGTCATAGTTTAATTCCTGGTCAGGGTACATGCTTGGGTTGTGGACTTAACCCCCACTAGGGGTCATGCAGGAGGAAGCTGATAAACAATGTATCTCTCCATCTCTCTCCCTTTTTCTCTCTCTAAAAGTCAATAAAAACATATTTAAAAAATAAGCTTTCTGCTTAAAACTAGAAAAATAAGAACAAATTAAATCAAAGTAAGCAAAACAAAAGCAATCATTAATAAAAAGTAGAGTATAAAAATGCAATTGAAATATTAGGTGAATGGATAAACAAACTATGGTACATCAATGAAACAATATTCAGTTCGAGAAAGAAATGAGCTATCAAGCCATAGAGACACATGGAATAACCACAAATGCATTTTACTAACTCAAAGAATCCAATTTGAAAAAGCTATGCACTATAGGATTCTAACCATATGGCATTCCAGAGAAGGTGAAGCTGTAGTTAATAAGAAGGCAGTAGATGCCAAGGATTTGGAAGCAGGAAGGGAGAGATGGATAGGTAGACTACAGAAAATTTTTAGGGCAGTGAAATTATTCTGTATGATTCTGTAATGGTAGATAAATGTTGAAAAAACTCAAAATGTAGACAGAAAATGAACTCTAATGTAAACTATGGACATTGAGTGATAATGATGTGGACATATAGGCTCATCAATTGCAATAATGTACCATTTTGGAAATGTTAGTAGTAGGGGAAGCTGTACATGTGTAAGGGCAGGGGGGGTATGAAGATTTGCCATACCTTCTGCTCAATTTTGCTGTGAACCTAAAGCTGCTCTAAAAAGTACAGGCTACTAAATTTCTTACAAGTTATCACTTATGTTTGCTAGGTATCAGACTAATTTAAGTCAGGGATAATGCACTACACCAAATCTAAAAAAATCATGCTTACAAAAAATTAGTCTTAAAAGCTCACTTTTTGTATAATTCCATTTATATAAAATGTCAAGAATAGGCCAACTTATGGAGATGGAATTTTTTTTTCTTTTTTCTTTTTTTAATTAAATCTTTATTATTCAGATTATTACATTTGTTTCTCTTTTTCCCCTCCATAGCACCCCTCCACCCAGCTCCCACCCCTCCCTCCACCCTTCCCTCCCTCCCATTGATCTCATCCATAGGTGTATGACTTTTGTCCAGTCTCTCCCTGTACTCCCCTCACCCCTTTCCACCTGAGAATTATCAGTCCATTCCCTTTCTGTGCTCCTGATTCTAGTATATTCACCAGTTTATTCTGTTGATCAAATTTTTAATTCACTTAATTTTTAGATTCACTTGTTGATAGATATGTATTTGTTGTTCATAATTTTTTTGGCTTTTATCTTTTTCTTCTTAAAGAGTACCTTTCAGCATTTCATATAATACTGGTTTGGAGTTGATGAACTCCTTTAGCTTTTCTTCTCTGTGAAGCTCTTTATCTGCCCTTCAATTCTGAATGATAGCTTTGCTGGATAGATTATTCTTGGTTGTAGGTTCTTGCTATTCATCACGTTGAATATTTCCTGCCACTCCCGTCTGGCATGCATAATTTATGTTGAGAAATCAGCTGACAGTCTATGGGTGCTCCCTTGTAGGTAATGAACTGTTTTTCTCTTGCTGCTTTTAATATTCTCTCTTTGTCTTTTGCTTTTGGTATTTTAATTATGATGTGTCTTGGTATGGTTCTCTTTGGATTCCTTTTATATGGGGTTCTGTGTGCTTCCTGGATGTGTAAGTCTATTTCTTTCACCAGATGTGGGAAGTTTTCAGTCATTATTTCTTTAAATAGGTTTTCAGTATCTTGCTCTCTCTCTTCTGGCACTCCCACAATTCTGATGTTGGTACCTTTGAAGCTGTCCCAGAGTCTCCTTACATTATCTTCACATTTTTGGATTCTTTTCTCTTCTTGCTTTTCCAGTTGAGTGTTTCCTGGTACTTTACATTTCAAATTTTTGACTTGATTCTTGCCTTTCTCTAGTCTGCTGTTAGGACTCTGTATAATACTTTTTATTTCCGTCAGTGTATG
Organism: Lasiurus borealis; assembly: GCA_004026805.1. Classification (NCBI taxonomy): domain Eukaryota; kingdom Metazoa; phylum Chordata; class Mammalia; order Chiroptera; family Vespertilionidae; genus Lasiurus; species Lasiurus borealis. The sequence continues at coordinate 6,932 of PVJN01018168.1, forward strand.
TTTAATTTTTAGATCCATCTCTAGTTGGTTCTTTTTCATCTCCTCTTGGGTCTCGCTAATTTTATCCAACTTTTCTATGATATTCTTGAAAAACCTTATAAGTGTGGTTTTGAACTCGATATCCAGTCGTTTTTTTCCCTCCATTTCTTTTGTTTGTGATCCCTTCCCTTGTCTCGGCATTTTCACTATGCCGGGGGAACTTCTGTGTTGAATTCAGCCTTATAATAGCAGGCTTGCAAAACCTAAGAAACCTCTATTGAGCTTGGGATGGGTGGAGTCTCAGGGCTTAAGGGACCACCTTGCCTTCCAGTCGGCTCCACCCTCCATGGCCCCTGAGTCTCATGTGACTGGGTAATCACTGGAGTGGTCCTTGTGCGCACGCACCCGCAGTGCCTCCAGACCACTGCCCTTCCAGCTCCCCTGCGCACCAGGATCACACGAGTCTAGGTCTCCAGGTTTTCACCCCAAACAGGGGCTTAGTGGAGTCAGAAGTGGCACAGTTGGGAGGGTCTTTCTCCTGCCCACTCGTGAAAGCCAGTGGCACAATCAGCAATCTGTCCTCTGAGCAGTGCCATGCGCGCCGCCACCAGCCCTGTGATCTTTTGCAACTCCCCTAAATTTCCTTGCACCTCTCCTTTTTCACAGTCCAAACTCCCCCCATATGAGTTTCGGCTGGATCTAGGGTTTAGTTTCATAAGAGAAGGGGTTCAATGATGTTGGGAGTCTCCGTTTCCCTCCCACCAGAGAAAGCCAGCCAGGTATTCTGGCACCTGCTCTCACAGCGTGTGCTTCTCCATACCTCAGTTTTTTTGTAGTTCCTCTGGGTTTCTGTGAGCCCCTCTCTTTCCTTCTAGCTGTAGAACTTCCACTCAGCCAGTCTTCCTGTGGTTCTGGATGATGTCCGTTCCGTCTTTTAGTTGTAGTTTTGAAATTGTTCTGCGAGGCAGCAGTGTAGGTGTTTACCTATGCCGCCATCTTGGATTCTCCTCTTTTTTCTTTTCTGGAGATGGAATTTAGATTAGTGGTTCTCAGGGACTGAAGACAGGGGAAAATGGAAAGTGACTGTAAATGGGTGTGGGTTGTGTGTGTATGCATTGTTAGCCCATTTGAAATTGAATTGACATGGCCCAGAGCAAAGAATATCCTTACATGATATTATCCTACAATATCATTTAATTTTTGATATTTCACAAGAGCATATTGTACAACTACCCCAAACAAATGTACAAACTAATTCTTTGAATGTTTAGCAGCAATTTAAAAAGAGGACATGAAAGGATTTAATTCCTTTCAGAAGGAATTGAGGCACTGGGAAGGAACTTGAGCATTCTATACTGGCCCTCTTTCCTCTTTTACCAAGAGGGACCCTCTTCTCATAACCCAATGGCCCTCAGCTGTAGCCTGAGCTCTCTATTCACACTGAGGTTGAAGCCTTGAGGTGGCTGGTATAATGGATCTGTCTCTTGCCAAATGGTGTGAGCTGGGCCCTCCCTGGAGAAGAAACCTGAATTCCCCAAGATAAGTGAACAGTGCCGGGGCCCCCACCTGCAGGCAAGGGGATCCCCAAGGCAGGTGCTGAGCTTGGAGGCCACGGGGGCATAGGCTACCATGGAGACATAACTAAACCTCACAGAACCCTGCTTGGCCCCTGAGGATGACTGGTTAGCCAGAGATGGGTAAGATTCCTTAGGGAAGGAACAACCTTAGACAGGCACATTCACAGAGGGGCCATCAGGAGAGAACTTGGGGATCAACAGAGGTGGGGCACAGACCCTCACCCCCCCCACCAACCTTGCAGGGGTCTGAACCTTCACCCCTTCTGAGGGCAGTCTCCTGCACCCATGGCTACATTGCTTCCCACGCTCAGCACAGATCAGGACCCAGATAACAGACAGAGACGTGGCCCAGCTCAGATCAGGATCCAGGTAAACAACAGAAACATGCTAACAGCAGCTGCCCTATATCTAAATTCAGCCTAGCACTAGGAATGCTCAGTCCCAACTCAATGCAAATAAACCTCTCCACTAATATATAATAGGGTAATCTAAGATTATTGGTAGAGTATTAAATTTGACGTAAAAGAGTTATCAAGCTTTCAGATTAATTTAAATTGGCAAACTGATATAAGCAAACACCAAAGAAAATTTAAGTGTACTGGACAAAAAGCTATTTCTAAAGTATTAATTAAAATTTCTATTGATAGCTCATCTCATGATAAAATTGCTTAATATGTAATGAACAGAAAACAGGCATATTTGTGTGCAAAAAGTTAAAATTTAAAGTTATCAAGATGGCATTAATTTTTTTTTTTACCAAATTCTCCATCAACCAAAAAAAAGGGGGGGGTAGGATAATAGCATGTAAGAAAAAATATCTGGTAAGTAAATTACATTTAGAAAATTTTGACTTTAGAAAATTAATTTCCATTTGTAATGCTAACAGCAAGACACCCATGAAAAACACACAGGGTGTAAAATAAGCCAAAGGAAAAGCACATAGGCAAAAATAAAAAGGACCCAAGTCAATTTTATAGAAAAGATTCCTATATTAACTCTTGGTGGAGTATATGTTTATATACTTTCAGAAAACAACTCCAAGACCAAGTGGACTCCTCCAACAGAGGGGAACTGACAGATCTGCGCCAAACACAAAGGCAAGAGGAGAAACAGTCCTGAGATGGAAGACACTGACGACACCTTGCCATGTGAGCAGTTAGCAGCTGAGCATCAATTGCTACATGATACCCAGGACCAAACGAGAGAGGGTCTGACCAGCATCGCCACTATCTGTCCAGTATCCAGATACCATTGATGACATGTACACATAAGGAACTGTCTGACACTGAAACTGGGACTCAAAGCTATTGGACATTAAAATTGGGACTCAATCATTTTTCTTTTGCTCTGGTGGATTTATTTCTAGCCTACAGGGGAAAGATGTTTTTAAAGACAAGAAACAGGGGGTGGAGGGGAGGAAGCAGACACAGAGGCAAAGAAGCAATGAGCAGACTGTCGTGCTACAGTGGAAAGGCAGGGAAAGTTGGGGAGGAGGGGCCTATAGGAGATCAACCAAAGGACTTGTGTGCATGTGTGTGTGTAGGCATAGCCAGTGGATACAGGGCAATAGAGGAAGGCAGGGGCGGAGGGGGAGAGGGACGGATAAGGACATGTACTGGGGGGTGGGGAGGGCAATAGGGGGAAAATAATAATAAAAATAAATTAAAAATAAAATCTTCTAAAATCGGGTACTGGTAATGGTTGCTGATTTATATGATTATACCTTAAAAACCACTAAAATGTACATTTTTATAGGGTAAATTTTTATGGTACAAATGCAAATTATCCTAGATAATAAAAGACTAATATTCTAACTGTCCAGTCATCCAGTTGGCCATTCAACCAATCAAACCGTAATATGCTAATGATATGCTAAGGCCGCAAAACCACTCACTATGACATGCACTGACCACTAGGGGGCAGTCAGTTTACCAGTCAAACAGATCCCACCCATGCATGATTAGGGCCAGGGAGGAATGTGGAAGATTGACCAGCAAGGGAAGGATCATGGGATGGCTCCAGGGTGTGTCTGGCCTGTTTTGCTCAGTCCTGATCAGCCAGACCCTAGCAGCAAGCTAAACTACCAGTGGAAATGTCTGGCAGTTCCTCCCTGGCCCCAATCATGCATGGATGGGGTCCCTCAGCCTGGTCTGCACACTCTCACAATCTGGAAACCTTCTGGGAATATAAGAGAGCCAGTTTCAGCCTGATTCCCACAGGCCAGGCCAAGGAACTCCACTGGTGCATGAACTCATGCACCAGGCTTCTAGTATATCAATAAAGCTATTATATTAAAAATAAATAAAATATAACTATCATTGAACATTAAAATGTTTATAAGTGGGTAAAAGCAAATACTAATGAAGCTATAAGATTTTCAGTTAATAACAATGAAACTATGAAGAGGAATTCTAAAAAAGCCAGGTATTTTTGTAGGACAATTACTAAAGAAAAATATATGAAACAGGTTATAATTTTTATTTTATAGATAAGCAATGAAAGCTAAGTTAGAAAAGCACTTTGCCCAAGGTAACAAGGAAATTCAATGCCCATGTGAGGACCTAAATTCAGGCTAGTTATATCCAATGCTAAAAATATTTTTTTGGTCTTGAAGTTGTATTTTTTAAATTCTGGTGTCTTAGCAAGTAAATATATTTTTCTTATTAAATCATATTTCTAGAACACAAAAAAGAAAGGTATTAAAATTCATCCTTTAAAAATATTTACACTTCTAACGTTTTTTTCTTCAGGACATTAGTAAGGAAAATGCATATTAAATATTCCATATAATTAGAATTTCAAAAACATCTAGAAAATTACTAATAAAAATGCTTTGCAAACAAAGAGAATACTAACCATCATAACCACAGAGTTGAAAACTACTACTATGAAACACTTGTTTGCATTTTTCATTTGTTTTGGACATCTAATTCAGGAACATCTGTTGCAATAGTATCTGTTTACTATGAAAAATAATCTTTGGTTTGGAAACAGGCTGAATTGGTATGTAAAACATTCATCAGTTCTATCACTATTGAATGAAGGCAAATTCATCACCCTGGATAAAAATTAACTACAAAAATATTATCACTCAAGTTCCACTTTTTCTGCTTCTATGTGTTTCAAGATTTTTTACCCTCCTCCTTCTACAAAGTTATCTGCTATAATTTCCACATAGTCAAATTCTACAAATGTACTGTGAACTGATTTCAAAGCTAAATACCCCTACTCTTTGAACATTTTCAAATATTCTCATACTTTCCATTTTGAAGTAATGCATTTGAATTCCCACTTCATTTCTCTTTATTTCCTTCAGTATTTTTAGTCTATGTAGTACTATGAATATTCATATACATCTTACATAATATATAGATTGTAGTTTCTCTAGGACAAGATTTGTTTCTTATTCACATGTGTATCCCAAGAAGTGCATAAGATGATGCATAATTATAAATCATATTTTTTGGTGAATAAACTGTTTGGAAAAATAATTTGAAGGTGCTTTTATAATTTGTAACAAGTTAATATAAAGCACTAAGAGAAAGAATAAAATAGTCAATTAAGAGCTTCAAGTAATTTCATTATTGGCTAAATTAGCATAATTTGTTGAAAAAAATGAGAATCTAAGAGTTAAAATAGTAAAAATCATAATATATGTGGATGATACTAATCTTATTTATAAATAAGTCCTTGTCCAAAGTACTCATATAAACTCAAAGGTTACTTTTAGCTGGGGAAGAAATATGTTTGATCTGCAAAGAGCATTTTAATATAGAAATCTTAAACAATTTTCTAAAGAAAGAATGTGTTAAAAAGATTTATAAGGATGGAATCTAACAAAGGAGAACTGATTGGAGAAACCAAGATGGTTGCATAGGTGAATACCTAAACTGCTGCCTCCTACAACAATTTTAAAACTACAGCTAAAAGACAGAATGGACATCATCCAAAATCACAAGAAAGCTGGCTGAGTGGAAATTCTACAACTATAAAGAAAGAGAGGGGGCTCACAGAGACTCAGAGAAGCTGCAAAAAGCTGAGGTAGGAGACACATGTGTGGAGAGGACAGGCAGTGGAGTGCCTGGCTGATTTCCACTAGCAGGAGGGAGACTGAAACTCCTGACTGCACTGAACCACAGTTCTAAGTGGGACTCATATGCGGTGAGTCTGGACTGTCATGAAAAGGGAGGAGTGCACAGAAACTTAGGGGAGCCATGAAAAGGCAGAGATCTGGAGGTGTGTGAGTGTGCACACAGATTATGACACTGGCTTTCTGTAGCAGGAGAGAGACAAAAATCTCTGAACTGCATTGAAATCTACTTCTGACTGCACTGAACCCCAATTTTGGATGAGACCCTTGGGACCCAGACTCGTATGGGTCCCCAGAGTGCACAGAAAGGCAGAGAGCTGGAAAGGCAGAGGTCTGGAGGCAAGAGAGCATGAGTGTGCACAGAGAGGGCTGCAGTGATTACTAAGGGACCCTGAGACTCAAGACCCGCATAGGGAAAGGCTGATGGGAAGCCAAGGTTATCTCTACTCAGCCTTGAGATTCCACCTCATTCAAGCTGAACAGAGAGGCTTTTGCAATTTTGCAAGTCTTGTCTGACTCCAGCACAGAAATTCTCCTGGTTTAGACATAGCTGATCCTCACAACCAATTGGCTTGGAGGTCAATTTCCTCCAATGATACCAACAACAATCAAAACTTAACTACACACAGTCCACAAGGGATGCACCAAGAGAGTCCACTTCAAGTAACTGGAAGGAGCTACGAGGCCATATAGGACGCTTAGCACACAAAGCTACTCTACCAACTCAGGGAAGCAGCAAAAATGCTAAGACAGAGGAACAGATCACAAATGAAAGAAATGGAGGGGGAAAAAAAAACCATGACTGGATATAGAGTTCAAAACCACAGTCATAAGGTTTTTCAAGAATTTCCTAGAAAAGATGGATAAATTAAATGAGACCTAAGAGGAGATGAAAAAGGACGAACTAGAAATTAAGCATACACTGACTGAAGTAAAAAATATTACACAGAGACCTAACAGCAGACTAGAGGAACACAAGAATCAAGTCAAAGATTTGAAATACAAAGAATCAGAAAACGCTCAACTGGAAAAAAAAAGAATACAAAAATGTGAAGATAGTGTAAGGAGCCTCTGGGACAACTTGAAGTGTACCAACATCAGAATTATGGCGGGTGCCAGAAGAAAAGAGTTAGCAAGATACTGAAAACTTATTTAAAGAAATAATGCCTGAAAACTTCCCCCACCTGGTGAAAGAATTAGACTTACAATTCCAGGAAGTGCACAGAACCCCAAACAAAAGGAATTGAAAGAGGACCACACCAAGACACATCATAATTAAAATGCCAAAAGCAAAAGACAAAGAGAGAATATTAAAAGCAGCAAGAGAAAAACAGTTCATTACCTATAAGGGAGCACCCATATGATTGTCAGCTGATTTCTCAACAGAAACTAGGCAGGCCAGACGGGAGTGGCAAGAAATATTCAAAGTGATGAATAGCAAGAACCTACAACCAAGATTACTCTACCCAGCAAAGCTATCATTCAGAATTGAAGGTCAGATAAAGAGCTTCACTGACAAGAAAAAACTAAAGGAGTTCATCAACATCAAACCAGTATTATATGAAATGCTGAACGGTACTCTTTAAGGAGAGGAAGAAGAAGAAAAAGATAAAGGTAAAAATTAGGAAAAACAAATACATATCTATCAACAAGTGAATCTAAAAATCAAATGAATTAAAAATCTGATGAACAAAATAAAGTGGTGAATATAATAGAATCAGGGCCCTTGAAAGGGAGAGGACTGACAATTCTCAGGGGGAAAGAAGTGAGGGGGTTACAGGGAGAGACTGGACAAAAATCATACACCTATGGATGAGGACAATGTGTCGGGGAGGGGTAGATAAGACCAGACGGAGGGGTGGGAGACAGGTGGAGGGGAGATATGAGGGGGAAAAGAAGAACAATTGTAGTACTCTGAACAATAAATATTTATTACCTAAAAAAAAAGAAAGGGAGAACTGAAGAGCAGAGAATATTTATGCATTCATTAATTCATTCATCCATTCAACAAATATTTTTTGATTACTATATTTTAGGCACTGTGGTAGACATACAGGTGCATATTGACATTGCCTAATGGGGGTATTCAAACAAAGGCAAACATCAAATTGTAACTTAATCCATGAAAGAAAGAAATACTGATTTAAAGGTAAATGGAAAAATTTTGTTAGAGAGAGAGGGAGAATAAAAATAAAGAAAGGGAGAAAAAGAGAGATATTTGTAATACAGGAAGGAATTTAGACAGGAAGCCCAAGAGGAAGATTAGAGAAATAATGATATAATAAACAGCTCATGTGAGTGGAACATAGTGGTAAAAGTGGGACTAGTCAACAATGAGGCTGAGATTGTCAATGGAAAATCAGAGCCTTCTCCACTCTGAAGAGGAATGTGAATTTTAATCTGTTGCAATGGAAAGGCATTGATATTTCTGGAATAGAAGTGGCACTATCTATTTTATATAGTGGCTGTACCCAGTTTACATTTCCACCAGCAGTGAATGAGGGCTCCCTTTTCCCCCAACCTCTCCAAAAGATATTATTACTTTTAATGTTGCTAATAGCCATTCTAGCAGGTGTAAAGAGGTATATCAGTGTAGTTTTGATTTGTATTTCCTTAATATCTACTGAAGTTGAGCATCTTTTCCCTCAATAGATGATTGGATAAAGAAGATGTACATATATACAATGGAATGCTACTCTACTTCAGTCACCAGAAAAGATAAAATACTGCCATTTGTGACATCATGAATACTAAGAGATATAAGTTAGACAGAAAAAGTTAAAGACCATATGATTTCACTCATTGTTTTTAGATATAAAAATAAACACAATAAATTAATAAATAAGATAAACAAATAAACAAAAATTCATAGACACAAACAACAATATGGTGGTTGCCAGAGGGAAGGTGGTGGAGGGTAGTAAAGGGTAAAGGGGTCAAATGTATGGTGAAGAAGATGATTTGACTTTGGGTGGTTTGCACACAATGCAATGTACAGATGATGTATCATAAAATTTTACACTTGAAAGCTATCTTGTTAACCAATGTTACTCTAACAAATTTAATTTAAAAAGTGGCATCATCTGATTTATTAAAATAAACAAAAAAACTTGATATTCAAATTAAAGGATTAATCAAAAGGAATAGGAATGCAAGAAAGAGAAACAACAGGAGGCTATTGCTGAGACCATGTGAGAAATTTTGTATCCTGAACAAGGAAATGGAGATAAACTATTGGATATTTCTACCACTATTCCTAAAAAACAGGGACACTTGATCAACTTAATGTCATGATTATTATAATCTGCTCAGTAAGTAAAGCCCTATACAAAAATATAAATTCAATAAGTTCATGTATCTAATGATAATATCTCTCACTGAGATAGGATTAATTCTTCTCTACCTGATTTATGTTGAACAAATGAGCTTTTGATTAATCATAAATTACAAATTTTACTCTTCCAGAGTGTTAATTCAAAGATGTTAATATTCTTAATTACTATGAAGTTGCATTATTGTCTGTAAGTTTTTAAACTGGCATTTTGATTTATGTGTAAGTTTTTGATGAGATGGCTAGAATGACCTAATGCTTGTGAATATAATTAACTCTCAGTAAGCTATTACTAACTCCACATTGCACTGACCTCAAAGAAGTAAATAAGTCCTCTATAAATAGCATGTAATTTAAGCAATACATACAAAATATTCTATGTTTAAAATCATTGATAGTAATGATTAAGCATATGAAAATAACTCTATCATTACATTGAAATTGATTTACTTCTCTGTAGTTTAGGTAATATGTATATTTTTAAAATTGATTTTAGTGAGCAAAAGGAAGGGAGGAAGGAGAGAGAGATTTATTGTTCCACTTATTAATGCTGGTTATTGTATGCGCCCTGACTGGGAATTAACTCACAACAACTTGGCATATTGGGATAATCGCTTTAACCAACTGAATTATCCAGCCAGGGAATATGTATATATTTTTTAGACAATAGTGGAAATATACCATTAAAGATAGCTCCATTGAAGTCAAGTTTAATATCTTCAACTTGCTGAATACAAGGGGTTGTAATTATCATTTAACTGCTTTGTGCTACAATTACTTCTTCTGTAAAAGGAGAGCATTAAATATGATGAAAATTAATATCCAAACCAGGCCTGAAGTCTCACATCTTGTAAAATGTGAAATATAATCCATTAGTGCAAAAAAGAAATAATAAAGGACACAAAGAGAAGATCAGAGATATTGCTATATCAGAATCCAGCTTAATTTGGCATGAATGAACTAGTCATTGTCCTCATTGGAGAGGGTCAGAAGGTAATGACGTCTCTTCCATTTAAATAGATTACAGGATAATTGATATGTTAATTGCTGTTGGAATCTAATTAAAAAGAAAATGGAGAAAGAATAAAAAGGCATGTAGTTTAGTTATTGAGAAAATTATGAGATGAAAATAAGACTTTCAGAATAAATATTTGCAGGAGTTTGGGGAGAAAGTTAAGATTGAAGAGGTGAGTGAACATTTTGATCCTTGTTTATAGTAATAAAAGCCACTGTAAAGATCTAACAATAGGTGTTAATTTTTTAAAATTCCATTATTTACACACACACACACACACACACACAATTTTTCTTTTCAGTTTTTCAATCCATATCCCCATGTAAATGGTCAAGATTGGGGGTGGGGGGCAGGAGAAAGAGCAGGTAGAGATGGATGACAGAAGAGGTATAACAAATGAATTAGCTGTCCTTCTCACTTGAATTTATTGTTAAGTTATGGAAAATATGTAAGAAGAAATGGTGGGTAGCCTGTGCTTCTAAGTAGCATCTCTTTAGATTTCCCGCCTTCGTCTTTTTAGATTAGAACCTTTATTATGACTGAAGGAAACTTAACTCACTAATGCTTTCTGGCCAGAAGCTGGCTAAGGTTATGAGAGGATTCTAGAAGCAGCATGCTCTCCTGCCCGCTGCTGCTCATGCACCACATTCTCTACTCTTCCTTAGCCCTTTCCATAGGCTTAAAGCTTACTCTTACATTTCCGTGTAAGGTCAACAACATGGGGTAACAGTTACTAAATTGTACCTTTTCTCGGAAGTGAACAATGGATGGCCCTTCCAAAGCAATTCTGCTAAATAACCCACAAAAGCCCCTGATTCTCCTAGGCTTAGTCCCTGAAGCTTCCTCCCCCCAACACACTCCAGTCGCCCTTTAGGCTCTGCATCCGTTACTCGCTGCGTTTTTAAAAAAGGTAAAGTGCTAAGCACCGCCTACCATCATGAGTGGCTTGTCACTCTGTCCCGCTGTGCGGTTGTGATTTGCGGGCAAGACAGAGTCGCCTGGCCCCGCCCCGCTTCCCTTTGCCGCGCTAGCGGTTTTGGGTCTTACCCAAAGGTGGAGAGTGGGGTTTGGGCCGGCTGCGCTTGGTGCAGGTGAAGAAGCATTTTTATTCTGGCTGTTGCTGCTGTTCTTCAAACGTGGGTCTGAGTCAGGAAAGGACAAGCATTCTTTCTTTGCCGCTAGAGCTCCAGTGAACTGTTGCCCAGACCCTGGGCACTTCATACATTTCATCTCACCCATTATTCCGCTTCCACTGTGTAAATCACCTGCACATTCGTAACCCTGTGCATGTCCCATTGCTCTGCGCTCAGAGAAGGGAGAAAGAGAATTTCAAAGGTTTGAAAGGCAGACAGGGCCTCCGCGTACCGCGGGGAGCTGTCTATGGTGCTGAAGCTTTCCAAGCGTTTGTCTCTGCCACTACACGGAGTTAGATTGCCTATTTTCATTCCAGGCTTTCTTGTTCCCCCATGCCTTGGATAAGACTAATTCCAGGATCGTGAATATCTCTCCTTATCATGGCCCACATGAGACACTTTCGGACATTAGTTTCGGGATTTTATTTCTGGGAAGCAGCATTGTTACTCAGGTGAGTCTATTTGTATTTAACAGTTGGAAAACTTACTTAAAAAGCCTGTGTACTAGAATGCAACCACCTGTTATTGATTAGACCAAGAATGCAATTAGAAATTGACTTGTTGAGAGTACCCCTTAAATTGTATTATTTTATGTCTTAAAGTACCTAGCATTCTATCTATTGAGACCACTGAAAACATGTAACTTTGCTCCATTTTCTGAAAATGATGCATTTTAGTAACTGTGGTCTTAAATTAGTAGCAACTGATATTACCCTGGAAAAGTTATTTCCAAAGCTAAGTTTTTCCTTCTCAATTTGGTATTAGAGATTCCTTTTTCTAAGTAAATTATAAGTTGTGGGTTACTCTTTTGGGGAGTTAAAAACATTTACTAATTAGAAATGGAACATTACTAACTTTTTAAAAGGAAAACAATTAGAACATAAATATTTACTAACCAGAAAAATTCTGAACATTGTTGGTATATCCAGAGATTAAGGTAAGTGAATTAAAAAATAAAGAAGTGCTATTTCTAATGAGCTTAGTTCATTAGAAATATATGGAGGCAAAAACATAAACAAATTATTAGATATGTTATATGTCAAGAATAATCTTCTTGGGTAAGGTAATATAATAAAAAATCCATAGAACAATAATATTGCTCTATGACATGTCATTATATTTGGTAGGCCTCATTTTTTAATTATTTTAAAGAGGAAATGAGACTAGGCAAAAGATCAGAAAATGTAACCACTATTCTTAATTGAACAATGCATAAGTAAGATATTGCTCATATAGATTTTTAAGCCATCTATATACATTTCACTTTATTATAATTTACATCTTATGGCTCACAAGCTTTACAAGAGGATTGAAATAAAAATAATTAGAATAAGTTTTGTGTTTACTGATTTCTATTGAAGTAGTAAATATTCTTTTCTGAGTTTCCAGGTCAAAATTTCATCTTTGGACACCTTAGAAAAACATAATGTATTTAATAAAAGCTAACTTACAGAAAGTTATATTATTTTTGATGAGACTATAATGTGAAGGTTATTATATTATGAAATTATTGACTTTTTCTTAAGGGGTTGAACCACTGCAAACCAGAATATTTTCAATGAAAATATTTTAATAATACTCAGTAAATTTTTAAACTTTTCAATTGTCACAGATTTTATATATAGTGATCAAAGCAAAGAGTAGAGAGCTTTTTTATATTTATGGAAATTTCATGGAAAGGAATTAATGTTATAAAATAAATCATAGTAGCTTAGTTAATAGATATTCAGATTTAGGAAGCTTAATGTCAGTAACTAAAATATTTTGGTCAATGTGGTCAGATTTGTATAATGTCAACTCACCATATTTGTTATAATATATTCTTTTCTATTTTATTATAATATGTCCTTAGTTATGTATTCTTCATCATTAGAGTCTCTGATTTTTGTTTTATTGAAATTCACAAAATTGTATCTCAAACTCATAATCATGATTATAAGAACTTATATTCATTAATATTAAATACTTTTATTTAAAATTGTTTTTATGAATACTCCAAAAATGTAACTTCTTGAAAAAGACATACCCATATAGAAATTTAATCAATATGTGTATTCTGCAAGATTTTTCTCCTTTCATAAATTGAATAAGCTTTCTATATATCTTAGACTAGTCTTGAATGAGAGTAGCACATTTCTATTCATTTACCTTCATCATTCTATGAAGAACGTTAATAATATACAGAAAAATTAAGTGTTTTTATTTGCAATGATAGCCCTTAAAAGAAAATTTTCTAAAATAAAAAAAGTGAAGCTCCCTCTACTGAAAATGTTTTATAAAATTTTTATGGAAACTGTTCTTTGTTCATTAAGTCTATTTGTGATATACTGAGCAAAAAAGAAACATGTAAACTTAAAAAAGTAACAAAAGTATTTAGTAATAATTCACAAAGATATCTTTAAAATTTAAAACTATTATTTCCAGGTTGACTTGGAGGCAAAAATATATAGAAAGCATCAACATTTATAATTAAACTAGGGGCCCAGTGCACGAATTTGTATACCTTGAGAGGAACTGTGGGCCACAAGGTTGTAGTAGGTACAGGGGCAGGTCTTGGCCCATCATCCTCACCCCACATGGTCCCTCCCACTATGTCCCCTGGTCCCCTGTTTGTCAGCAGCCCCACTCCTGCTGTTGCCACTCCAATGCACTGATGGTGCTGGTCCCACTCAAACCCGCTGTCAGCATAAAGTGATTGGGGCCAGCGCTAGCAGTGGGTGCGAGCAGAGGCTGCTGCTTGATTGATCCACAGGAGCAGGGAAAGGTGGAGAGGCCCTTAGGGGCAATCAGGGCCAGCAGCCACCGCTTGCACTCATTGATGGTGCTGAGTGATCAGGACCAATGCTGGGCACTGGCAGTAGGTGCAAGTGGTGGCTCTGGCCCTGGCTGTGGGTGCAAGTAGGGCCAGTGCCAGCAGCAGATGTGAGTGCCCAGTGGGACTGCAGCATGCAGGAGCAAAACATTTTCAGTATCTACGAGAAGCTTGCCCCAATAACAGCGACCAGCACATGCCATGATCTGGTGCCCCCACTCACCTGCTCCATCCTCTCGCCTCAGCCAACACCCACCATTTTCCACACATGCCTTCTGGTGGTCAGCTCATGTCATAGTGACCAGTTGTTCTGCTTGTTTTGCCATTTGGTCAATTTGCATATTAGCCTTTTATGATCTACTAGAGGCCCGATGCACAAATATTTGTGCAAGAATGAGCTTTCTTACCCTGGCTGCCAGCACCGCCTTTGCTCTGGCCTGAGCCACCTCTTTGCTCCTGCCAAGAGCTGCCTTTCTGCCTTCCCAGGCTGCCCAGAGGCCTGGGGCAGCTGGGTCAACCATGGTGATGATGCAAGCATCCCATCATCCTCCCAGCTGCTCTGTGCTTTCATATGCAAATCAATCTGACATTTTTGTTGGGTTAATTTGCATACGCACTCCTGATTGGCTGGTGGGTATCGCAAAGTAATGGTCAATTTGCCTCTTACTCTTTTATTAGTGTAGATAATAATAAAAGTGTAATATGCTAATTAGACTGGACAGCTGAATGACCTTCCAGACATTCTTCCAGACAAAGCTGCAGTGGCAGGGCCAAGGCAGAGGCAGTTAGGGGTGATCAGGCAGGCAGGCAGAGTGGTTAGGGGCAGCTAGGCAGGTAGGCAAGCAAGCAGTTAGGAGTCAGCAGTCCTGGAATGTGAGAGGGATGTATGACTACTAGTTTAGGTCCTGCCGGATCAGGTCTAAATTGGAAATCAGATATTCCCTGAGAGGTCCTGGATTGTGAAGGTGTAGGCCAGGCTGAAGGACACACCTCCCCACATACACATATTTTGTGCACTGGTCCCTTGGTATAGGATAATTTATGATTACATTTTTTTTCATAGGTTGTAAAGATTTTTATTTATTATATATATATATATATGTATGTATGTATGTATATATATATATATATATATATATATATATATATATATAATTGATTTTTTACAGAGATGAAGGGAGAGGGATAGAAAGTCAGAAACATCTATGAGAGAGAGACATCAATCAGCCACCTCCTGCACACCCCCTACTGGATTTGTGCCTGCAAGCAAGGTACATGCCCCCGACCGGAATAGAGCCTGGGACCTTTCATTCCACAGGCCGACGCTCTATTCACTGAGCCAAACCGGTCTCGGCAGATTTTTAATATTTTAATTGAGATACAACATACATGAAGAAAAGTATACAAATGACAAGTTCCTTATAAAATTTCACAAAAGTGATACAGTCATGTAAAGAGATCATGATCAAGATGAAGCATTGCCAGTGTAATAAAAGCCCTCATTCTGCACTCTGTCACCACAGTATTCTTTCCCAGGAACTCTTTTGCCAAAGATAATTGCTACCTTGACTTTTTCAACAATGAATATGTTTCCCTGCTTTTGAATGTTATATAAATACTCATTTGTGTCTGCTTTATTTTATGAACATTATGTTTATGTGATTTTCCATATAGTTGCATATAGCAATAGCTTATTTATTTTCATTTCTATATGGTATTTCATTATATGAAGACATCACAATTTATTTGTAGTTTTATTATGGAATATTTAAGTACTTTTTTGGTTTTGGGGTTTTGGCTAGTGCTGTGATGAACATCCTTGGGCATATCTTTTTGTGAATACATTCATTTTGGGGACTATATGGGTTGGATCCAAATCTTTCTCTAGAGCAAAACAGTGTTGGACCAAAGGGTAGATTAGTATATATACTGCCTGGTTTTAGCTTGAATAGATACTGCAAGTTTTCCAAAGTAGTTGCAACTATTTTTACTCCTTCCAGAAATGTTTGAGAGTTTTTGTTTGCCATTACTACTACAAAATATGATCAGTGAAATATTATTTTAGACATTTTAGCATTTTCTTAGGTTATTATTATTAAGCCATAAATGATATTTTAGTTATTTTTATATTGGAATAGTTTCTACTTTTTAGTAAATAAGTTTTATTAAGACAAAAGCATCAGAACAAAAATACAACTAGAAGTATTTATTACCAGAATAAGTCTGGTGTAAGAAATGTAACTTTAAAGGGAAATTATTAAAAAGGATAATTCTTGTAATAAAAATAAATGAGAAGCCTGGTTGATGTAGCTCAATGGTTGAGTGTTGACCCATGAATGTTCAGTTCCCAGTCAGGGCACATGCCTGAGTTTCAGACTTGATCCCCAATAGGGGTGTGCAGGAGACAGCCAATTGATGATTCTCTTTCATCATTGATGTTTCTATCTTTTTTCCTCTCTTTCCCTCTCTCTGAAATGAATTGAAACACATTTTAAAAAATAAGTAAGAAAATTATGTAAACAGGCATAAGAAATCTGAATGTCTTATTAGTGAAGTTTTTAAAAGTTTCACACTTTGCTCAGATATTGCTTAATTTTGGCACAATTCTTCTGTGGCTTTTGGGTTCTAGTTTTCATATTAATAAAATAAAGAACAAGACACCAGTGTTCGGCTTTCTTTGAAATGTAGATAAGTGAGATTATGAAGAGCTTAAGGAACAAATTTCAAAAATAGAAGAAATGCCCCAAATTTTTATTTAAATGAACTATTTTCACCACATAAAATTTTGTTTTTCATCTTTACAGTTTGATACCAACACAGACCTGCCAGATAAATAAATTATGGTATATTTATCAAAAGCTGAATGTACGAATGTCAGACTTCATGAAAATCACAAATAATATGTTTTCTTGGTTTACTTCAAAATTTAAGAAAAACATTTTTGGCACAGAATTTCTTGTTTTTGTTTTTGGTATGTTTTAGAGTATGGAGAAAACCCTTTTAGTGCTTGCTCTATTTTCTTATGTAAGATATTAAATAAAAAAATACTTCAAGGAATAAACATTACAGTATCAGGATTCTATATAGGTTTTTAATATTATGCTGCACATAACATATATTTTCCCTTTGTGTCTCTGGTGATACATTTTCCCAAATATAGAAGGATTATGGCCCAGTTTTCTAGTCAATGCCTCAAGCAATTTGCCCTGCAGATTTAGATAACAGCTTATACAATATTTTTTCTTGTATGTACTTTTTTCTCCCCTTGACCACATAAGTAGGCACTGAGGCAACTCACTCAACAAATATGTGCTTCATAGATAATGTTAAGCAATGGGTACAGTTTGCCTAGGAATGATTGAGAAACTACCATCTTTCCTGACATGAAATTTAAGAGTCTAGCAGGGAAGAAAATACAAAGGGCCAAGTGACAAAAGAAAAACACAGCAATGTTTAGAGAATGTAGATTAGGAAGCTACCCAGAAGGCTTGTACTTGTGCTGAATCTTCTAACATGCTTGCTCCACATGCAGAAATACAATATAGAAAATACTATATGCTAAGGAATAATATAGGCATATAGTATGTTTAGGGAATGGTGATGGTCAAATTCAGTTGAGGAAATTCCAATTTAGGGTTTAAAATCATATTCTAATGAGAACAACTGTTGAGCTGGCTACAATAATAAACCTGCAGAAATATGGAGCAGTTACCACTTGCTTTCACAATGGAATATGTGTAAAATTTAGAAGCATATAATTTTACTAGAGGCCTGGTGCATAAAATTTTTGCATGGGGCGGGTAGGTGTCCCTCAGCCCAGCCTGCACCTTCTTCAATCTAGGATCCCTTGAAGGCAGTTGGAAATCCCTCTTCCAACCACTGATGGCTTCCAACCACTCACCTGCCTATCTGCCTGATTGTCCCTAAAAAATTCTGCCTGCCAGCATGATCACCCTCTATAACCACTTCTCTGCCAACCTGATTGATGCCTAACTGCTCCCTTGCTGGTCTGATCCCCCCTAATTTTCCTCCCTTTCAGGCCTGGTCTCCTCCAATTCCCCTCCCCTCCCCACTGCAGGCATGGTCTCCCCAAATTATCATGCCCTGCAGGCCTGGGTCATCCCTTCAACTGTCCTCCCCTGCCAGCCAGTCATTGCTAACTGCTCTCCCCTGCAGACCTGGTTCCCCCCAACTGCCCTCCACTACTAGCCATTTGTGGCAGCCATCTTTGGCCACATTGAGGTGACCATCTTGTGTGCTAGATGATGGTCATTTTGCATATTACTGTTTTATTAGATAGGATTATAACAGGATATTTATAATTATGGGAAAGGTCTTATATTTTGGCTCAAAATATTTCTGTAAACTCTTCTCTTTCAGAGGTGCAATTTACCCCAAAATTGCAATTAACCATAAGCTAGCTAATAATAATTAGTAATAGTAAGAATTATGTAAATAAATAACAATAAAACTATAAGAAGAATGAATAATCTTGTTTTATAATTTGGAGGCCATGTTTGAATCTTTAATCAAAATAAGATCTTTTATCATATTTATTTTCCCCTTTTTCTTTAACTCTATTACATAGATCTTATTTTCTAACAATTTTGAAAAAACAATTAAAGCAAAATAGTTGTGGATTACCCAAATTGGCCTTTATGATCTTTTAAAAGAATTATTGGATCAACTAATTTTTATGTTTTTTTTCTTAATTTTTCCATCACAGTTTATAGTCAATATTATTTTGTATTAGTTTCAGATATACAGCACAGTAGTCAAGAAATCATATACTTCACAAAGTGCTCTTTACCATATTTCCAGTGCCCATCTGGCACCATACATCCTATATAATAAGAAAGGAATGTGCTAATAATCCATTATGCCATGGGGCATAATGACCGACCATGTAATGACTAGATCAAGGATCTGTAGGAGGGTAGGGCAGCGAACTACAAGCAGGCAGTGGAGAGCTACAGGAGGAGGAAGGGCAACAAGCTATGAGGAGTAGAGGAATAGGAGAGCTGGGGGAGCTACAAGAGTGCAGGGCAGTGGATGGAGAGCTACAGGAGGGTGGCAGAGAACTACTGGCACATGGATTCCTGTGCAGGACTACTATTAGTATTATAATATTGTTGACTATGTTTCCTATGCTATAATCTATACCTTAGTGACAATTCTGAAACTACCAATTTGTACTTCTTAATCCTTTCACCTTTTGCACTCAGCCTCCCAATACCCTCCCCCTGGATACTATTAGCTTGTTCTCTGTATCTATGAGTCTGTTTTTATTTTGTTTGTTTGTTTTGGTCTTTACATTCCACATATAAGTAAAATCATATGCTATTTGTCTTTCTCTGTTTGACTTATTTCACTTAGCATAATAGCTTCTAGGTCTTTTATGGCCAAATAGCATTTCATTGTATACCATAAATATATATATTTATCTACTCATCTATTTTTTAATATATTTTATTGATTTTTTTACAGAGAGGAAGGGAGAGAGATAGAAAGTCAGAAACATTGATAAGAGAGAGACATCGATCAGCTGCCTCCTGCATGCCCCACAGTGGAGATGTGCCCACAAGCAAGATACATGCCCTTGACTGAAATCAAACCTGGGACCTTTCAGTCTGCAAGCCAATGCTCTATCCACTGAGCCAAACCAGTCTCGGCATCTACTCATCTATTGATGGTCACTTGAGTTGATTCCATCAACTTCAGTTGATTATATGCAGCTATCTATATATATAAAAAGCCAGCGACCAGAATGCCAGAACAACTGTAATGAGCAGAATACTGGAACAACTAGTAGCTATGATTCTCACTTCATCCAACCAGCCCAATTGGGGGTAGGGCTAGCCAGCCATCTGTCCACAGCCACTTTCTCCTGCCAACCCTGTCCCCAATCTCCACCCCCCCCTTCTGATCAATGGCATGGCCTGTCAGCCAACATCCCATGTCCCTTCCAGCCCAGGGCAGGCCTGCCAGACCCCACCCATGCACAAATTTGTGCACTGGGCTTCAAGTTGTATATAATGTTGCAATGAACATGGGGGGTGCATTCTTTCAAATTAGTGTTTTGGGTTTCTTCAGATATATACCCAGAAACTTAAGTATTGATATATTAAATAAAACAAAAACCCAATAAAAGAAGACATGAATTTTCATAGTTTTATAAATAAATTATTATATTTATGACAAGGGAAAGAAGAATGGCATATGTAATCAAATGTTGACTTTCCCAAACTTATGAACAAAATATTTTTATAAATTATTTTTTATTAAATAATAAAACACCCTAAAATGCACTGATGATGTTTTCCACCAGTTTTAAATCTTTCCTTTTTAAAAGCAGACTTACCTCTAGTCTATTAAAACATGAAGGGACCCAACTTTGTATAGCTTATCCCACTGCCTATTATGAATGAATGAACTACCTGTATCCTTAATTTGTCTCTTGTCTTATTTATTGGAAAGAATACAATTAACAGAGAATTATATGGTTAAACTATTAGAAATATCCTTTCTACTTTAGGTTGTTTCTTTGTAATGATCTTAAAGAAGATTATGAAGTCCTCCTCCCCTTCCCTTTAAATCCTTGAAATTTAGAGCATCTCTTCCTACAAATCTTAAAGTAAGAACCACTCAAGATACTGCCTCTGATGCAGACCTCATCTCATGATCCCTGAGAGTATAGCAAAGAATTGGGTTTTCTGTGAACCAAAATATTGTCACCCAAATAATAGCATGTGAACTTGAATTTTTGCTCTACTTTAAAAGGCCAAAGTGCATAACATTCTCTGTGTGTATAGATACAGTTATATATGTTAGTGCACGGGAAAGATTACACTGGAAAGATGTATTGATATAGAAAAATTTTAATTTCTAAATAAATAAAAATTCAAGTTAAAAATATAGAGGTAAAAATAAAATGAGATTTATACCTCGATAGGAAACAACTAGTGTGTTTAAAATGTTTTCTAAGTTAGCTTTCCTTACATTCTGTCTTCTTTGTGCATGCATTTGTGTGCACATGAGGAAACAAGGACTTTGGAAAGGAGACTCAGAGATACATCTCAGTTTTGCCTTTGAAGGGCTGAATGGCTTTCCTGAGAGACTGCATTTAATATGCTACTTAAGAAATGCAATGTAGAGTAATATCCATCCACAGAGCATAATTTTTAATAACAGAAATGTTATCATCTCTGTTTAACAAAAATATATACTTGGCATTGTAGCTATAATTTTTCACTTCTTTTAATACTAGTAGTCCTTAGTCCAAAAAGCTATTTTGCCCCCTAAAATCCATTATAGTAGTAGATGTGGGAGGTATTGTTTGTCAGGAAAATAAATAAGGGATGAACAGACTAACCCTTTATTGCTGTGTTAGTTCAGATTAGGTTTATTTGTAAGTGACAGAAGACACAAAATAATATTGATTTAAGAAAGATTTATTTTCCTTTTGAAAGAAAAAAAGAAAGAAAGAAAGAAAGAAAGAAAGAAAGAAAGAAAGAAAGAAAGAAGGAAGGAAGGAAGGAAGGAAGGAAGGAAGGAAGGAAGGAAGGAAAAAGAAAAGAGAGGGAGAGAGGGAAGGAGGGAGGGAGAGAGGGAAGAAGGAGAAAGAGAGAGAGAGAGAGAGAGAGAGAGAGAGAGAGAGAGAGAGAGAGAGAGAAAGAGAGAGGCATCAATTATTTTTTGCCCCACTTATTAATGCATTCATTGGTTGACTGGGTGAGGATCAAACCCACAACCTTGTCATAGGGGAATGACACTCTAACCAATTGAGTTAACCAACCAAGGTGCCAATTCTTTCATCTTACTGTTTGCCTCTTAGTGTGGTAATCCAAGATAGATGCTCAGTTTCTTGTCAGCACAGTTGCCTTCCAGCCATCGGAAAAGAGAACAAGGTTTCTCTTTAAAAGCACTTCTAAGAGGTTAAAGATTTCCCAGTTTCCTGGCAGCATTGTGTGTCCATGTGGTCACAATCTGGCCACTAAGCAGTAAACAAAAGTGGCAAGTACTTGGAAGTGCTTTCAGAGGGAGGTTCAGTAGCTCTAGGTCATGTACTCTATTCCTTGCTATGGAACTCAGTCTAATTGCAACAAAAGGGAACTGTTTTCAGTCGGAAAAGAACATGAGCACATCACGTTTCAGAAATATCACTAAAGCCCAGCTGGCATGGCTCAGTGGTTGAGCATTGACCTATGAACCAGGACGTCATGGTTAGATTCCCAGTCAGGAATCATGCCCTGGTTGTGGGCCCAATCTCCAGTAGGGTGTGTGCAGGCAGCATCATTGATTTCCTATCTCTCCCTCTCCTTCCCCTCTGAAATCACTAAAAATATGTTTTTAAAAAAGAAATATCACTAAAGAAGTAATATGGGGATCTTAGAAGAAAATATGTTGACAGTGGGGAGGGTCCAAACAGGCATCACGGAAAGGAGTTCATAGTCAACACAACAGGGCATCTAAAACTAGAAAGAAGGGAATATATATGAGAACTAAAAACAAACATAGAACTTGTACTTTAATTGGAGGTAAGAGAAAGTGAGAAAATTGTCTAGGGCATATTTATATTTTTAGCAACTGGGTCAACATTAGGATCATGACAAGAATCTACACTAATAAAAGGGTAATGTGCTAATTAGACCAGGAGACCTTCCAGACATCCTTCCAGACAAAGCCATGGTGGCAGGGGATGTTTCACAAAGGGGATTTTTTGCAGAGGTGGTTAGGGGTGATCAGGCTGACAAAAGTGGGGGGGGCAGTTGGAAGCAAGGAGGCTGGCAGGGAAGGTAGTTGGGGATGATCAGGCCAGCAGGGGTGGCAGTTGGGGTCAAGCAAGCCAGCAAGGGTGGCAGTTGAGGTTGAGCAGGCCAGCAGAGGGGCAGTTAAGGGTGATCAGGCCAGAAGGGGGACAGTTGGGGATGATCAGACAGGCACACAGGTGAGCAGTAAAAATCCAGCAGTCCTGGATTATGAGAGGAATGTCCAATTTCCAGTTAAACCAGCAGTTGAGCATCCCCTGAGGGGTTCCAGATTGGAGAGT
This sequence comes from Lasiurus borealis, assembly GCA_004026805.1. Classification (NCBI taxonomy): domain Eukaryota; kingdom Metazoa; phylum Chordata; class Mammalia; order Chiroptera; family Vespertilionidae; genus Lasiurus; species Lasiurus borealis. The sequence continues at coordinate 29,918 of PVJN01018168.1, forward strand.
ATGCAGTCTGGGATGAGGGACACCTCCCTTCTAATGCCAAATTTCATGCACCAGGCCACTAGTAGAACATAAAAGAACAACCATGTAGAAAAGTATCATAAATTCCATATATATGTAGGGAAGATGATGCATAAGAGATATATAGTTAATGGAAAACTTCAACATAGAGGTGGGAGGACAAGACCTGGGAATGGATGAGAGTGAATGACTGAAATGCTGTGGCAGAGCTTTTTGACATTTTTTTTTTACACTTAAGCATACATGGATATTTCATTCCACCTGGAATAAACAAACATGCCTGGTGGGTCACAGAGCCACCAAACGTGACTCTAGCTGCCCCAGGCCCCATCTCACTGCTGGCTGAGCTAAGAATAACACAGCACATCTATAATCACTGTGGTCTGCAGATGTTAAAAGTCTTTCCCCTCCCCCACTGCCCTTTGAGGGCATTGCTACTCAAAATGTGGCCCATGAAGTTGTTAGAAATGCTCAATAAATTCAATAAAAATTGAAAAGAAGAAATAGACTCTGAATTCTACCACAGACTTCCTAAACCCAAATCTTCATTTTATCAAACCCTAAGCATATTAAGGTTTGAAAAGCACTGTTTTAAGAACATTGACCTCTATGTATGGGAAGAATAAGAGGTACTGGAAAATATAAAGAGGAAGTATGTAAGAGAAAAAAGGGAACATAAAGGTACGTCACAGAACCTAAAAAAAGAATTTTAGAAATGAAAGAATGATCAGTAATGTCAAATGCCATAAAAACAAAAAGAATTATAGATTATCAGAAGTCTTCTCTAGTGCATTTTTGCTATAAAAATACATGTATAAATATGTTAGCATAACATTCAATGGTGAGGTAAAATAAAAGAGAAAACATAGGTTCCTTTTTTCAAGAGGCTACTAGTCCTAGAACAGCAGGGGAAGGCATTTAAGGGTGATCAGGCTAGCAGAAGAGGCCGGTTAGGGGCAATCAGGCTGACCAGGGAGCAGTCCAACCACCCAATGGGGTTGGGCCTAAATGTGTGGTTGAGAAAGACTGAGCACACTCTTCTGGTTCAAACTGTCCTCCCCTGCAGGCCTGGTCCTCCACTCCCTCCACAACGGCCCTGCCCTGCTGGCCTGGTCTCCTCCCCAACTGCCCCCTCCTGCAGGCCTGGGTTCTCCCCTACTGTCCTCCACTACAGGCCTAGTCCCCCCACCCAACTGCCTTCCTCTGTAGGCCTGATCCCCCCACCCAACTGCCCTTCACTGCAGGTTTGCTCTCTCCCCAACTGCCTGCCCCTATAGGCCTGGTCCCCCATACCTGCCCTCTTCTGCAGACCTAGTCCCCCCCAACTGCCCTTCCCTGCAGGCCTGGTGCTCCCCAACTGCCCTACCCTTTTGGCCTGGTCACCCCCAACTGCCTTTATCTGCTGGCCTGGTCACCTCTAACTGCCCACAACTGCCCTCTTCTGTAGGCCATCTTGGGGTGACCATCTTGTGTCCATATGGAGGGCAGCCATCTTGTGTCTTGGACTGATGATCAATTTGTATATTACTCTTTATATATATATATATATCTCCTATCTAATAAAAGCCTAACATGCAAATCGATTGAACAGCAGAACAATAGTTGGAACAACTGGTCACTATGATGCACATTGACCATCAGGAGCTGCCCAGGCCCCAGGTCAGCCATGTCTAGGGACCCTACCTGTGCATTAATTTTATGCACCAGGACGAGAGAGAGAGAGAGAGAGAGAGAGAGAGAGAGAGAGAGAGAGAGAGAGAGAAAGACCTGTGCATTAATTTTATGCACCAGAAAGAGAGAGAGAGAGAGAGAGAGAGAGAGAGAGAGAGAGAGAGAGAGAGAGGCATAGAAACATCAATGATGAAAGAGAATCATTGATTGGCTGCCTCCTGCACACCTCCTACTAGGGATTGACCTTACAGTCAACAGGCTGACGTTCTATCCACTGAGCCAAAACAGCTAGGGCTAGAGATCTGATCTTTATTCAGACTGCACTAATTTCAGTGGCAAAGCCAGAAGTAGAACCTACATCACCTAATTCGAATAAACTGCTTATTTTTTCCAAACACTGCAATTAGGCTATTTTAAAGGAGAGGGGGAAAAAATCATTTCACTTTTTATTTTTAATTTTTTTTAATTTTAAATATATTCTATTGATTTTTTACAGAGAGGAAGGGAGAGAGATAGAGAGAAACATCTATGAAAGAGAGACATCTATCAGCTGCCTCTTGCACGCCCCCTATTGAGGATGTGCCGGCAAACAAGGTACATGCCCTTGACCAGTATCCGAACTTGGGACCTGTCAGTCCACAAACTGACGCTCTATCCACTGAGCCAAACCGGTTTTTGGCCATTTCACTTTTTAAAAGCTGAAATATAATCCATTCTCTTAGAATCACAGTAAGAATATTTTATTAATACTTTTATCAAAGAGTATAGAAATAGGACTTACTTTCAAAATGTTACTCTTTGTTCTCATCCATGAGCACCAAATTTGGCAGCATTGGCATACATCTTGTACTCTCACCTTGAACCCTTTCCTTTACAACTTGAAAGTGGCTTTTCCTACAAAGCATTGTTTCTAGGGATCTTATTATGCACAATGAAAGGAAAACATTTCCTCTTACTGCCATAGGAAATAATTTCTATAATCCAGAGATTTTAGGATCCTTTTGTTTACTGGGAAACTGTAAACATTTTCCCCCAAATAGTTTAGGCATATACAAAGAAGGAAGGTGGAAGAGGAGTGAGTGGAGAAGTAAACAGAGGTGGGGCAGAGGGAGAAGAGGATAAAAGAGTCAGAGTGAGAAACCTCAGCTGAATAGTAGCTTTAAGCATGTTGATAACAGTGAATACATTTTGCTGACCTCTTCTGTCTCTTAATTTTTTTTAATAGTCCAATAAAAACCTTTATGTATGGTCTAATTATCACTAGGGGGAAACTGAGTAACAACATACTCATTGCTATATTTTCTTACCACTTCCAATTATAAACTTTTTTTTTCTTTATTGTTTGATCCTTGCCTTTGTTTTTGCTCCATTTCTCCCTCCTTTAAGGAATGTAATGACCAATCAAATGTAGAGTTTTCTGTGCCACAGGAAGAAAAAAGTTTAACCTGTCTTGAATAAATGTAAACCAGGACCATAAATATTTACATAAACATTTGTAGTCATACCAATGGGAATATCTACCACAATCTGAATGAATCAGTGCCCTGAAAGTTTAATATTATTTAGGGAAAAAAATAAGCTTACCAGGACACTATTTTAATATTCAGTGTCCATATCTTTTCAGGTTCAGAGACTCCAGAGATTGGTGCTTTAAAATATCATGCTTTTATATCCTGAGTCTTATTGATCTGAAGATTTATACAGATGCATTTCATTAGCAGGCATTGATGCCGGCACAATTCATTGAAAATAAAAAGTAGAGAAATCAGAATAAAGCAGTACTACTGCTGTAGTATGGTTGTTTGTTTGTAAATACCTATAACAGTTAAAACCACAAGTAAAAGGATGATTTCTGTATCTCTGAGTGGTGGATTAAGGGGCTTTTCCCCTTAATTTTACTGTATTTTTATTATTTCTTTTGTACATTGCACATATATTAGATTAAAAGAAGTGTTTTTAAAACAAGCTTTGTGCATATTTTAAGGGTATATAAGGTGTCTTCTGCTTTAAATATTATGCAAGAGTTGAGCTCTGAAAGACTGAATGTCCTGAATAGAAGTTATTTTGGGGAAGAATAAGCACTGAGCAAGTATGGCCCCTAAAATCACACATTTGCAATGTGACTTTAACCCCTCTTGCTAAAGTGGTTTTAACCACAAGTTGAATCCATAAACTGGCACAGGTCAATCAGATTTTTTTTCTTCTTCTATGATGCTTAGTCTTTCTTAATACTTGTCTGTATTTTCTAAACTTGCATTTTATGAGGTACTACTATAAATGCTCTGGGTCCATCTACATAAATTAGCTTGAGTGAATTTCTCTTTATTTCACTTAAAAATATCCCTGATCAAGAGTAATGTTATCACCGAGACTGGTTTGGCTCAGTGGATAGAGCTTCGGCCTGCAGACTGAAAGGTCCCAGGTTTGATTCTGGTCAAGGGCATGTACCTTGCTTGCGGGCATAACTCCAGTAGGGGGCATGCAGGTGGCAGCTGATCGATGTCTCTCTCCTTCATCGATGTTTCTGACTTTCTATCCCTCTCCCTTCCTCTCTGTAAAAAAATCAATAAAATATATTTAAAACAAAAAAAAAGAGTAATGTTATCACCGAAACCGGTTTGGTTCAGTAGAAAGAGCACCGGCCTGCAGACTGAAATGTCCCAGGTTCCATTCCAGTCAAGGCCATGTACCTTGGTTGCAGGCACATCCCCTGTAGGGGACGTGTAGGAGGCAGCTGATTGATGTTTCTCTCTCATTGATGTTTCTAACTCTCTATCCCTATCCCTTCTTATCTGTAAAAAAATCTATAAAATATATATATATTTTTAAAAAAGAATAATGGTATCAAAAGCAGAATTCTAACATTGGCTTTAGAAATTGACATGTTTTAAAACACACACACACATATATATATATATATATAGATTGCCATTTGGTTTACTAAACTTACCTGTGACAAATGGGTGCTACTTTAAATCTCCATTTTTATATTGGCAAAATGATTTATCACTTTCCCAAGGTAAAACAACACATTTTGTCATTTAGTTCATGACAAAATGTAAGCCTCCTGGCTGTCCATCTGAAGCCTCAACCACTGTACCATGATGGCTTCCACTTAATTATCTTGTGCACTCAACACACCATTGAAACCATTAAGTCTATTGTAAGCAATTTTCAGTGTATCTGAGTTACTTAATTAGTTTTCTTTAAAATAAATGTCATTAAGAAGCTACAAATCAGTGAGTTAATTAGCTCTGTTATAGCCATTTAGTTCTTTTAGTTGAAATAAGTTGATGCCAAAACTACGAACTATATTACCCATGAGAATAGATAGTCTGCATAGAAGTTAATAGAAGTTTTTATAGAAGTTATAGCAATTACCATGAATTTTGAGCATAGTATTTTGAGTGTTTAGTAAAAATGAGTAATTTTTATGAAAAATATTTTTATATAAGACAAAAGGATTGTATAAAAATTAGGGTTAATAAACCTCAGTAGTACACTAGCTAATCCTTTGTCATCTATTTTTATTATTGAATGGAATCCTCCTTTTCCCACCCATCCCCCATCTATAACCTTATATTAACCCTTCATTTACAAAACACAAGCACTATGTAATTTATCACTAACACCTAGCAAGCACTGAGCATAGACACCTCTAATAAGCACTAATTTATGTAAGCACTGAATGTACACATCACTGCAATATCAGTTAAAAAGGCACCTATGAAAGTCCATTTTATAGGTGTCCAGTTCCACCATTAAGTGATGATTTTCTGACATAAATGACTTTAATGGTTTAAGTCACACTCTCAGATTTTTATATTCTGGATTTTTTCTATTTCTAAATATCTGTTCTATAATCTTTCTTGATTAGTTATTAGCATCCTTCTATCTAAGAAGTAAAGAAGGAGATAAAGGCAGGATGCTCTCTAGCATTAAACATACACTCTAAGCATGATTATTGCTATACTTAGAGGGTCATATTCTGATGTTTGACCTCTTCATCATTACATTTAGTTAATCCATTTAAAAATACTTATTCATTAATTACTCTGGATGTTCTAGATTACTTCTGGAGCCATTAAAATAGTCATGATTTTTGCTTAAATAGAAGATAAACATTGATTAATCCTATTAAAAATGACAATTGCTTTGTAACAAGTACTACCAATGAGATACACAAACTTAAATATTTTACAAACTCTGAGAGAATAGCTATGGCTTCCTGAATAAATGATACTTATACCTAGATCACAAAAATAAGTGGAAGTTAATTAGATGAATAGAGGACCAATGAGCATTCCAGGCAAAGGCAATGTCTATGTTACTGGACAGCCCCAAGTTGGAGGAGGCCTGTGTCCTTCTAGACTCTTGTTAATCTCACAAGGAATATTTCAGATGAATAACAGTGTTGAAGAAAAGCAAGCAAATTTATTAAAAATTCACTTGATGTGGTTCAGTGGTTGAGCAACAACCTATGAACAGTTCATGGTTTGATTCTTGGTCAGGGCACATGGCTGTGTTGTGGTCCTGATTTCTAGTAGGGTGTGTACAGGAAGCAGTTGAACAATGATTCTCTGTCATCATTGATGATTTTATCTCTCTCCCTCTTTCTCCCTTCCTTTTTTTAAAAAAAATATTTTATTGATTTTTTTACAGAGAGGAAGGGAGAGGGATAGAGAGAAACATTGATGAGAGAGAAACATCGATTAGCTGCCAAGGTACATGCCCTTGATCAGAATCGAACCTGGGACCCCTCAGTCTGCAGGCTGACTTTCTATCATCTGAGCCAAACCAGTTAGGCTCTTCCTTCCTTTCTGAAATCAATAAATTATATTTTATAAAAAAAATACACTTGGCATAAAGCAGAAGCGGGCAACTCAGCTAGTTTTAGCATGCTGGCCAGTGGAGGTTCTAAGGTTTTATACCCTTCTCCCTATAGGTTTCAAAGCTTTCCTAACAGATATCTTGGATAGCAGACTAGGTTGCAAAGTACCCTTGTACATTGTTGTTGCTTATCTCAGAATGTTTGTACAAACATTTACTCATCGTGTTTGACAAGTCCGAAGGTGGCTGGCTTCTTTCTTTAGTGGGTGAGATAAAGTCCCCATCTTTCCCTCTCCCTCCTTTCCTGCTCTAATACCCCCCAAGTGATATTTGTCCTTGGGTTTACCTGGAACAAATGTCATTCATTGGGTCTGTGTTCTCTATGTTTCCAGGCCAGGGTGATTAAGCTGTGAATTCTAGGGTTAGGGAGTTGAGGTATAAACCATTAAAGGCAATGGCTATGTTACTTAACAAGTGTCTTTGTTGGTGAGCAAATAAGATTTTTGGGATTCACAGGCCAGCTGCCAACTGCCCAAACTGTTTGACCTTGTTTAATTTTCTTGTCTCAGTTTCTTTATTCCAGGAATTTTCTTAGCTTCTTACTATCCTAACCCAGCTAGTAGTAGGTTGTACCAGAGAAGCTGAAGAGGACATGATGTCATTTGGATTATGGATAGAAATTGGAAGGTAGAACCAACCAGATGAATATGTGAGAAATGGAGAAAGGAGTCCAAGTTATTAGATTGCAATCCTGAGAAATGGAAAGATTGAATTACCATTATCCAAGTTAGAAAAGAATGGTGAAGGAATAGGTTTGGTTGGAAATAGTAGGACTTTTATTTATGTTTGTTTTTATTGGAGCACTAGGTTGCTAGCAATCTGTGATTATTTTATTCTAGTTTCAAAAATTAAGATGATTCCAAGCTATGCTTAGCTTTTTCCTAATACTTCTATATTTCTGATTCATTCTTACTCAGAAGTTGTAGTTATTTTTGACCTCAAATCAACTTAGAAGAATTCACTCTTTGGTGAGTTCTCAATTACAATTTTTATCTCCTTAAATTCATAAAGCTTTCAAAATTTGTGCACAGATTAACCACTCAGCTACTATGAAGCTTATTATCACCGTTGAGGGAAATGCAAATCTAAATACTTGGCTTACCTCTGTGATTTTTTTCCCTTTGGTTTTTAGCCATGTGATTTTTCATTATTTTTAGCTCTCCAATGCACAGATTTTTTTTTTCAACTTGTCTAGTTGTTTTCAATGGAAAGTTTAATTACATTTAAAATACAGGTTTATTATACATTTAGTATCTGAATGGCCTGGCAAAAAACTCTCTATTCTTTAGGTTCCTCATCTGTAATGCATATGTAACTATATCTAACTAGCAAGGTTATTATGACTATTAAATTAAATCATGTACATAGATCCTGTTCCTGAGAGATCAAGAAGCAATTATCATCTTCATTGTTGGTTATCAGGTTTTCTGCAGGTCTCCGTCTATTCATAGTAAAGCACTCAGCTAGAAATGCCTGGAGGGCACTCACCTAGGCCCCAGGGGGGGGGTCCCACAGAAGGGCTCCCTTGCTTAAAACAATATTACCACTGGACCATTACTTTTGGTTCTTACTGTGACTACAAGATGGTCTTCAACAATAATCATCAGGAAACTTTGAAAAAGTATGGTTTTCGTACTTACAAGATGGGGAAATGACACCTGGGGTCACAGAGAGGTCACAGATAGAGAGGGAGAAAAATAGAGAGGGAAGTGGCTGGGGTTCCGCTTTCATCAGGGTTGAGGGTGAGGGCCTAGGGTTTGGCAGGCTTACTATTTCTTGGTGAATTTAAAACATTAGAGGAGGATTTTAAAGCATGGAAGAGAAAACAAACAAGTATCACAAATGGTCAGTTATGAGATCAAGTAAGGTCTCTGAAACAAAGGAGTCTCTTCTCTAGCTGTGTGGCTGGCAATGTGTTTATCCCAGATAGTGTTTGAAGTGGCTTCTTCTTTGAAATGGATGCCTCAGCAATCAAAGCTTAAGTCAGGCACTTGCATTACAAAAAGGAAAACAAACCAAAAACAAACAAACAAACAAAACAAAACAAAAAACTACATAAAAATCCAACTAACCATGTCGGGGTTTACAGGACACCCCATCAAACTAAGGTAGAAATGAGGTCACTTTATAAAATGATAATCATATTTCATGGACATGTTGCTCACAGCGGCAAGAATCAAATCCTAGTACCCTGAGAATTTTTACTTTTTAGTTATTTCTCTGAGTCTCCAGAGATATTCTAGAATAGCCCTTTTATAATCCTCTGCTTTGTTCTCCTTTAAAGTAATTACTATTACATAGTCAAATGAAAACCTGCTTTACCACACAGGCTTTAGGGCCACGCTGGTTCCTTTTCTTTTCCAAAGCAGTATGTTTTCCTGTGAAATGCTTAAAACTTCACCTATTTCCAGATATCCCAGTTTCTTTCTCTTTAGTTCACCTGAAAAGGCTGAAGCAATAAAAAAATAAAAAAGTAAATAAAAAAATAAAAAGTGAGAAGAAAGCTCATCTATTCCATTCTGTGTTTTATTTTTCAGACTAGCCATATCAATTGCTGGTATTTCTACAAAAATTTCCAAATAATAACTGAATTTTTCCTCCCATAAGGAATTGTAACCCTATAGTTGGACTGGTTTATGGAGCTATAGAATACATGGTAAAACTGTCATTTTTCCATTATAACCTTGATCTTCTCTGACACAGGAGTCAGGACACTGATTTATTCTTGTAAGTCTCCCTTCCCTCTGTGCAAATCAGCTTATGAAAACAGGTGCGTGGAGATTTGTGGCCCCAGGTGTCAATACTTTTCTCACATTTTGTTTCCCAGCTACATAATTTTCTCTCAATTTTAAGATTTATTTATTAGAGGTAAATAGCTGATGATTATATTAAACTAGATGCCTGAGCACAAATTTATGCACCACTGGGGTCTC
>PVJN01018169.1:0-39745 GCA_004026805.1 Lasiurus borealis
TCACTCCTTGGGGACTCACAGAAAACATTTCACACAAAAGCCTTCCTGATCTTTGAAGGCAGTGCCTAGGCCTTAGCAAAATCAAAAGGAAGAACTTTCTGGGAGCAGCAAAAACTAGTAACCACCACAGCCAGCCCTTGAGATGGAAGACTCCAAGCTTTTAATCTTAGTTACTCCTCTCCCCTCAGGATAAGTGCTGTGGGCTGCAGTTCCCCGAGGCTGATAAGCCAGCATCTACCTGGTGTCCATCATGTCCAGTCCTATAGACCCAGGGCCGGGAGGTGGAGGAAGACGTGGGAGGGATGCTGGACGTGAGAGGGGCCTGAAGGGGACAGGCGGGGGATGTTCCTTCTGGAAACGGGAATGGTCGGAGGCCCTACGCTCCCAGGTCCAGCAGTGTCTCTCCTCCTGTCCAGCCCACCACTGCAAGCAGCCAGAGACGCCAACCCATGCCAACGTCGGGGCCCTGGACTTGCCCTCCATGGGCTACACGCTCATCTACACCTGCCAGGAGGGCTTCTCCCTCAAGGGTGGCTCCGAGCACCGCACCTGCAAAGCAGATGGCAGCTGGACAGGCAAACCTCCCATCTGCCTGGGTGAGTGTGCCCCCCGGTGAGCCCCTCCAGGGTGGGAGGCGGAAGGAGTGAAAGGGGGGCAGAAGAGAAGGAGGAAGTAGGATTTCCAGGAGCTGGGTTGCCTTTGACTTTCTGAGGCACTGAATCCCTAGGAGCTGAAACCAGGGCAGCCTGCAGAGGCACAGAGTGAATCCTTCTGCCTGTGCTTAAATACTAGTTCACTCCCGGGATTACCAGTATGTTAGTCACCAGACAGAGAAAAGCTCTTCGTTTCACCGAACTAGAATACGGCATTAGGCATAACCTTGATAAAAAGGCGCCCACCCACAGATCCCTGGGGGTTACCAAGAGGTCATGGACCTCCCTTCCCCTGAACTTATTCATTTGGATTTGCACAAATAAAAGGGGGTTAGAATAGAGGCCAGCCCTGGCCACTGTGCATAACTGCTGAGAATTTGGAGGTGAAAGACAGAAACCTGCCCTACAGGAGCTCACATTTGGCCACAGGAAACAGACACATCAGATATAACAGCACCTTCAGGAACATAGAGATGGGCTGCATGTGGGATGCGGTGGATGGTCACTAATTCAGTCTAAGAGGGGGAGGGAGAAGTCAGAGAGGGCTTCCTGGAGAAGGTGGTCTGGGAGACCAGCAAGGATGCCCAGCTGGTGTTGCTCAGTGGTTAAGCATCAACCTATGTGCCAGGAGATCACAGTTCAATTCCTGGTCAGAGCACATGCCCATGGTGGGATCAAGGCACATGCCCAGCTTGGGACGGGAGCACATGCCCAGTCTGTGGGCTCAATCCCTATTGAGAGGTGTGCAGGAGACAGCCAATCGATGATTCTCTGTCATCATTGATGTTTCTATCTCTTTCTCCTTTTCCTTTCCTCTTCAACATCAATAAAAATAAATTTTTTTAAAGAGTCCAGCGAGAATAAACAGTCACTTTGCTTCTGGAAAGGCATGAAACTTACTTATAGGTGATGAACTTGCCATACGGCAGGCATTATACTAAGTACTTTGAGTGTACTGCCTCATTTATTCTTCTCAGTCACCCTCTAAGGCATTCATATCCCCATTTAATACATGAAGAAACTGAGGCACAGAGAGGCTAAGTAACACGCCTGAGGACACCAGCTGGTAAAGGGAAGGAGCTGAGATTCAAACCCTGAAGGTCTGAGTTCAGCGTCTGAGCTCTAAGTGCTCAGTTGTCCTGCCTCCCAGAGAGAGAGGACTCAAGGTCAGAGCCTTTATCAGAGTCAGCATTTCATAACCATATAAATTTGTATTTTCACCATATAAATAGTTGTAAATTTCCTTTATTTATGGAAAGTAATATTTTTTCCACATATGATATTAATAAAAGATTTCATTTTTATAGTACAATTATTTAAACTTTTCATGTGGTAAAATATACATAAAATAAAAGTTACCATTTTGACTACTATTAAGTGTACAATTCAGTGGCATTAAGTACATTTGCAATATTGTACAACCATCACCACTATCCATTCCAGAATTTTTCATCATCCCAAACAGAACTCCATTAAATAATAATTTTTCATTTCCTTGAAGCCTCTAATAACCTCTGTGACACTTTCTAGCTCTATGAATTTGCCTGTTCTCGGTACCTCATGTTAGTGGAATCATCTAATAGCTGTTGTTTTGTGTCTGTATTATTTCACTTAGCATAATGTTTCCCAGGATTATCCATGATATAGCATGTGTCAAAATGTCACTGCTTTTTATGCCTGAATAATATTCCTTCAATGAATATTTCTTCCATGGATATGCCACATTTTGTTTTTTATCTATTTACCCACTAATGGATGCTTGGGTTGTTTTCACTTTTTGGCTATTAGGAATTATACTATGAACATCAAAGTATATCTTTTATATGGACATGTGATGTTTTTCATTCTCTTGGGTGTAAATCTAGAAGTAAAGTGACAACTCTATGCGGCACGTTTTGAGAACATATCAAACAGCTCTGCAAAGTGCCTGTGCCATTTTATGTCCTCCCAGCAATGCGTCAAGGTTCTAATTTCTCTATCTTTGCCAACACGTTATTGTCCATTTTCCTGTAACCACCCAAAGTGGGTGTAAAGTTGTGTCTCACTGTGGTTTTGATTTACATTTCCTAATGGCTAAAGATATAAGCATCGTTTCATGTGTTTATTGGCCATTTGTATAGCTTCTTTGGAGAAGTGTCTAATCAAATCCTTTGTCCATTTTTTTAATTGGGCTATTTGTCTTTTTATTATTGAGTTGTAAGAGTTCTTTAAAATCCCTTTGATTTCTTTTCTCCCACATTTATTGAGGTATAATTGACAAATAAAACTCTATATATTTGAAATTTACAACATGATAGTTTGATATATGTATGCATTGTGAAAGAATTTCTACCATCAATTTAACACATCCATCACCTTACTTTTTGGTTGTTTTTTATAAGTTTAAATCTCTTAGGAAAATTTTAATTATACATTGTAGTATTACTATCAACCATCGTTACCATGTCATGCATTACATCCTCACACCTTATTCATCTTATAATTGAATGTTTGAACCCTATTGCTATTCTCTCCCTATATCACCCTGCCCCCCAGTCCCTGGCAACTACCCTTCTACTCTTTTTTTCTATGAGTTTGAGTTTTCTTTTGTAGATTCCACATGTAAGTTGTACCATATAGTATTTGTTTGTCTTTCTCTCTCTTATTTCACTTAGCATACTGTCTTCCAGATTCTTCCATGCTGTTGCAAATGTCAGGGTTTCCTTCTTTTTTTTAAGGCTGAATAATATTCCATTGTTCAAATACATACACCACATTTTCTCTATCCATTCATCCATTAGCAGACACTTAGATTGTTTCCATACCTTGACTATTGTGAATAATGCTTCAGTGAATGGGAGTACAGCTATTCCTTCAAGGATTTCATTTCCTTCAGATATATACCCAGAGATGGGACTACCGGATCACAAGTTAGTTCTATATTTAATTTCTTGAGGAACTCCATTCTGTTTTCCATGGTGGCTGAATCAGTCTGCATTCCCACCAACAGTGCACAACGGCCGCCTTTTCTCCACATCCTCACCAGCATTTGTTATCTCGTCTTTTGGATAATAGACATCCTAACAGATGTGAGGTTATGGGTCACTGTGGTTTTGACTTACATTACCTTAATAATGAGTGATGTTGAGGACCTTTTCATGTACCTGTTGGCCATTTGTGTGTCTTCTTTCTAATAGTGTCTATTTGGATCCTTTGTTCATTTTTTAATTGGCTCTTTTTTTGCGGGGGGTGGGGGGCTTCATATTGAGTTGTATGAATTGCTTGTCTCATTTGTATGTTCACCCCTTGTTGGATATGTGGCTTCCCATTTCATAGATTGCCTTTTCATTTTGTTAATGGTTTCCTTTACTGTGTGGAAACATTTTAGTTTACGTAGTTCCACTTGTTTATTTTTCTTTTGTTATTTTTGCTTTTGTTGTCAAATCCAAAAAACCAAAGTCAAGAAGCTTACCCCCTATGTTTGCTTCTCGGAGTTTTATGGTTGCAGGTTTCACCTTCAAGCCTAACCCGTTTTTATTTGCTATTTGTGTGTGGTGTGAGATAGGGATGCAACACGATTTATTAGAGACAGTGCCTTTTCCCACTGTATATTCTTGGCCCTTTGATTGAAAAATAATTCCCTGGGTTTATTTCTGGGCTTTGTATTCTTTTCTATCCGTCTGTTTTTCTGTTTTCATGCCAATACCATACTGTTTTGATTATTATAGCTTTGTGATATAGTTTGAAATCAGGAAGTATGGTTCCTTGAGCTTTGTTTTTTCCCCAGATTGCTTTGGCTATTTGGGGTCTTTTGTGGTCCATACAAATTTTAAAATTGCTCTATTCCTGTGAATTGAGTCACTGTGAGAAATTGCAGCTTTCTGTGTACCTAAACAGAAGCTGGCCTCCAGAATTGGAGGGAGTGTGCTACAAAACCCTGAGGCTTCCCTAAGGAGACAGTAGGGAAAGTCTGTCCTTACTTGGTGACCAGGCAGATTTTTCTCTGCAAAATAAGGAAAGACATTGGCATTTACTCACCATGACTCTCATATTCACAACCACATTTGCCCAGCATAGAGCTGTGAGTTGTGTGTTAGCAGGTGGAGACAAAGGCTCTGAGTGGTGAAATGACTAGTCAGTCACACAATCATTAAGTAGCACTGCTGGAATCTGAACCTCGCTGTGTCTCAGGCCCTAAGCTCGTGCCTTGCCTGTGCTGGGAGGGCTTCTGGGTCTTCATTATCACCGCTCCAAAGGAGGAAGGCACTCCACCAAACCCTATCGGGGCTAGGAAGTTTACTTGTAGTCAGTGGAAGGTCTTCCTTCGTGCTGGCCATCTGGGAGGAGAGCAGAGTCCAGCTCAGGGTTTCTCAGCCCCAGGTCCTCAGTGGGGCACTCGGAGGGCCTGTGCAGTAGGTAGAAGATAGACATCTTTACCTCTTACCGAAGTGAAGCATTTCCTTTCATTTAGAATAGTAGTCAAAGCCCAGAGTCATGTTAGCAATACTAAGGACATTGCCACCAGTAGGAATTGCAGATTTTCATAGATTACAGTTGTTACTCATATCATGAAATACTGTATATGTTCCTGACTACGTCAAGATGATGATAGTGACTAGACTTGCTGGTAGATCCTGTTATTTAATACAGTAATAAGGAATTACATGTAATTATATCCTAATTCCTTGTTTAATATGACTATGATTGATGTGACAGAAAATATGTAACTCTTTACATTTCATCATCTGAGAGGCATCACCCTCAAAGCAGCCCTCCTTCTGGTGTAAGAGGAGAAGTCCAAAGCAAGATCTCAAAGAAGCCATTGACCTGATGCCAGAGAGGCAACCACTGTTTTCCAACAGAACGTAGACCAGAAGCTGATCCTGTGTCCTCCCATTCTCTTCCCCAGCAGAGGTCCGGCCCAGTGGGAGACCCATCAACACTGCGCGGGAGCCGCCGCTCACCCAGGCCTCAGGTGTGTACGAGCCAGATCTCAAGACACATGTCGGTTCCTTTACTGAGTTACCCAGAAACACGCGCATGCGTCTCTGAGTACCCGGTGGAAACTTTCTGTAGAGCTGAACTCATTCCCCCTCCCCACTCCCAACCCAGGCAGACTTCAGGAGGAAGTGAGCCTGAAGGGAGCAAACTCTCATCCAGAAGAAGGACCCAAGGTTTTCCAAAAACATGCCCAGGGCTTCGAGCTCTGGAGCTGTTGATTACCACACCCCCACCCGGCACAGCACCAGCAGTGGGCGGTCCTAGACACAGACCCAGGTCCTGCCTGGGAGCTTCCTGGGAGTGATTACATTTTTTAAGACACGTGTTGGTTCTTTCCAAGTGTGATGATCGGAACTGGACACAGAGCTACAGGCCTGCTGCCTGGCCAATGCACAGTTATTATATACCATCATATGCTTTTCGGAACCCTTTGCCGTGATATTAGTCAGTATGTGCATTTTATAGGGAACAAGACTCAATCCAAATTCCATTTTGGGCGCTGACCATCTGTGAACGGGCTTCACTTCTTGAGCTTCAGTGTATCTTTCGGTAAAATAGGGATCGTAACACGTGCCTTAGAGAATTATTATAGGATGAATAACAGTTTAATAGCTATCATTCATTGGGTGCTTTTATGTGCCTGACATCTTGTGATGCGCAATTTGCAACATTAGATCACTTTCCCCCATAATAATTCTGATGAGACAGGTGGGTGGCCCCCATTTCCAGAACTGCAGGTGTGGCCTGTGGGTGAGGGAGTTGAGGCCCTTGCTCTTGACCAAACAACAGGTAATTCACAGCCAAGATGAGAATCCAGATCTGTCTGTCTCCATGACCCCGGTCCTATCTGCCACAGGATACTGACATTGGTTTTCTCTCTCTTCTCTTTTTCCCTTCTTCATCTTGTCAGCCTCCTCCTTCTCTTTTTTCCTTTCTCTTTCTCTCTCTTCTTTCTAGTTTCCTCATTTTTTCTTATCCACCTTCTCTTCCTTGCCCTCCATTCATTCACCCTGAGAGCCAAGAGGATCGCAAGAGGTCAGAGCACTTCACCACCCTCCCTGGAGCTAGAAGTTGGGAAAACAGTCTCTGTTTTAACTGAACTAGGATCAGTCATCAGGCAGTCTCAAGTCTACCAGCACGCATCACAGTCCCCCTCATGTCTGTTTCTCAATTCCTCTAGTTCCTGGGGATGTTTTTGCCAAGAATTCCCTCTGGAAAGGGGCCTATGAGTACCAGGGGAAGAAGCAGCCGGCCATGCTCAGGGTGACTGGCTTCCAGGTTGTCAGCAGCAAGGTCAATGCCACCATGATTGACCACAGCGGCGTGGAGTTGCACTTGGCCGGTGAGAAGCAATCCCTTCCTCCCACCCCCAGCCCTCTACACAAGCCCTGGTTGCTAAGGGCAGGCAGGCACATGCCCTTTGCAGGGGTGAATCTGCTGTCATTACATTGTCCTGTCCTGGGAGACTCAGACCTGTCTGGTGGGCAGGGGGAAGAGGAAGTGTCTATTCATCTTTGTTTACATGATGAAAACACCAGGGACTAAAGGTGACAAATATCAATAACGTGAACCTACGAAGAACCCTGAGAATAGAGAAAAGAGACTCTTATCCCTAAAACTGAACCAGAAACGGGGGCCGAAAACCCCAGGAACCACAGTATAGGCAGTCAGTAAATAAGAGAAAAGTATTTTTCATCAGTAATCAAAAACAATCATAGTAAACACAAAATATCACATTCCACTCTTCCCACTAAAGTTTTTTTGAGTGATAAACTTCGGTGCTGGTCAAGGTCCAGTAAAGGCACTGGCACAGTGCTGGTCCAACTACGAAATAGTACAGTTCAAGGAAACAGCGTGGCGTTTGTATCAAGAGCCTTGAAAATGAAGGGCCCCATTAATTAAGAATCTTTATCATAAGAAATAAGCATGGATGGAGTCACTCATAAATAAAGGATGTTTATATTACAGGGCTATTCACAGTACATAAATGGAAATATTTTTAAAAGGGGGGATATACTAATTATAGCCTATCTACTGGATAAAAGATTATGTCTATTTTGGAAGACATACATCCATGATAATGCTTTTAAAATGGGACTCCAGTTTTAAAAAAAATCATAATCCTATTTATAAGAAAGAAAATGGGAAGTAATTAAACCAAAATGTTGACAATGGCTGTTTCTTAATAATGAGATTAAGAGTGATGTTTTTTCTTCATGGATCTCTGCATTTTCTAAAATTTCCCCAATTTTCAGTCCTTCTATAAATAAAACAACTAAATATGTAGAAAAAACTGTTTGTTGAATAGATGGATAGATAAATGAATGCGTAAGTGAAGGAATGCACACATTAATACACAAGCCCATCACCGGTTTGGCTCAGTGGATAGAGCGTCGGCCTACGGACTAAAAGGTTCCCGGGTTCGATTCCGGTCAAGGGCATGTATCCTGGTTGCGGGCACATTCCTAGTAGGGGGCGTGCAGGAGGTGGCTGATCGATGTCTCTCTCTCATCGATATTTCTAACTGTCTATCCCTCTCCCTTCCTCTATGTAAAAAATCAATAAAATATATTTTTTTAAAAAAATACACAAGCCCATGTACGCTCACATCCATTCATGTACACACAAAAATAAGTGAACATTTACTCTTTAGCTGTAAGAGAGTCCTAAACACATTCATATACTCGAGGATACATCACTCATGCATTCCTATACGCACTGAATTGTAGGCACACCAACGCATTAACTGATACATTCGCATATACAAAACCATATTCACCCTATTCTCACACATGCATGTATAAACAGGGTCCCAGCCACAGGCCAGTAACCCATTGTTTGTTAACACCCATGCGCATTCTTGCACATGCTCACCTACATAAACTCCCCAGCAGCACCATACTTGCCTACTTCCAGTTAATAATTCATGGGGTGTTTAGTTCAACATCTGCACGTGAACTCCCATTCGATGCTCACACCCGCATACCCACAACCTTGGGTTTAGATATCACTCCGGATCTTTCAAGTGCACCCTCTGAACTTGCTTTTCCCAGGAATTTACAAGAAAGAAGATTTCCATCTCCGACTCCAGGTTTACCAGATCACGGGGCCTGTGGAGGTCTTTGTGAATAAGTTCAAAGATGATCACTGGGCTCTAGATGGGCATGTAAGTTGATCAAATCTCACTCAGCCCTTAGACTCCCGGTGCCCTTGGCCCCTCCATTCCCAGGGCACTGCCAGGAAAGAGGAGGTGAGAGGAGGGTGGAAACTTGGGAGGAGGTTTTCCGTAGGGCCAGGACAGGGAGCAAGGGAGACCTCATTGGCTAGTGAAGTGGGCAAAGGCCAAGATAAAAAGGGCCAGGAGGCTGGGAGTCCAGATGGTCAGCACACCTGAGCGAGACAGACTAGGTTCTGATGCCAGATCCAAAAGCAAGGAATTTGGAGGTCAGCGGTATCCAGTGAATTCAAGCAAGCTGAAGGTCAGGGGGTGGTGGTGGGAGCTGGGAGAAGGTGGAACATGTACCCCACATTTAAGGATGCGGATGGTGGGTGACTCAGCACAGCTGGGGAGACTAAGACATAGGGGAAGGGATACAACTCCCTCACATTCCCTTGTGGGAAAGACTAGCTACCTTCTAGAGCAGTGGTTCTCAACCTTTCTAATGCCGCGACCCTTTAAGACAGCTCCTCATGTGGTGGTGACCCCCAACCATAACATTATCTCCGTTGCTACTTCATAACTGTAATTTTGCTACTGTTATAAATCATAATGTAAATATCTGTGTTTTCCGATGATCTTAGGTGACCCTGCTAGCGGTTCTCAACACAGATACTTACATTACAGTTATGAAGTAGCAACAAAAATAATGTTATGGTTGGGGGTCACCACAACATGAGGAACTGTATTAAAGGGTCCCAGCATTAGAAAGAAAGGTTGAGAACCACTGACCTAGGGCATTCTTGAGATGGAAGCCAGGTCCTCAGGAATGCTCTTCTGCCCATGCCTTCCAATGTCACTGGTAGTGGAGTTGAGCAGAGTGTCGCCTACCACCTCCTCGGCTTCCCTGTCTTGGATTGTGGAAGCCAGGAGGAGAGTGGGAAGGAGGGAGAGGAATGGTGGGGTGGTGGCCAGAGTAGCAGGGAGCTGAGGAGTCAGGATAAGACTAGCTGGTGGAGGACTGTGGCTTGAGTGATCTTGCTTTATGAACACATGAGAAGCAAGCGGCTTTTCCAGGGGTGGCACGGAAAGTTAGTTCCTTGCTCTTCTCGCGAGTATCCTGTGGATCTTCTTGGGTGTCTCAGCCCTGATGGCTTCAATGGTAGTAGCCCAGAAGCTTACCAGGACAACAGACTCTGCCTTGCTGGGGGTCGGAAGGGGGGAGGGGTGTCAGAGGTGAGAGGGCAGGGTCAGAGTTGGGGGATGAATCCAGGAGTGCAGGCCAGAGGCTAGAGAGGAATGGGGGCCAGGGACAGCTGTAGCAACTGCCTAGGATGGCAGACAGCCATTGGCCTGCGTCTGTGTCACCCAGGGTGTGTTCAAGGTGGCAGGAGAGGAGGTCAGCCTAGAGCACCACAGACAGGACCTGGCGAAGAGCAGGCATTGGAAAGTGCACCAGTAGCACCAGCTCTGCCCTCCGACAAGTGTGTTTGACTGTCGGTGCCAATTACCCGAGCCCCGTGGAGGCAACTGGCAGAGGGAACAGGAAGGAGTTATGACCCCAATTGCCCCCCAAAAAATATTACAGCTAATGGAACTGGAATGAACTCTCCAAACGCGTGTTAAATCTGCTGGGTCCATCTTAATCTCGCTTCGGTTTGTCCCGGGCTGCTCTAAGCCAGTTTTTCATCACAGCAAGAGCAGCTAACACTTATCTAGGGCCTGTTAAGTACTGTAAGTGCTTCATCTATATTAACTCATTTAATCTTCATAACCACCCTGAGACATAGGTACCGTTATGATTCCTGTTTTACGAATGAGAAACTGAAGCCGCAGATTAAATGACTCGGCCAGTGGGAAAGAGAAACGCCTCCCTGCCTCCTACAAGCATTTGGTGCCCCCTCCTCCCCCACCCCACGCCCCCCTCCAGCACATCAGCCTGCCCCACCCGTGCCTGGGTGTGCTGGACAGGGTCACTGTCTGTGTCTGGGTAAGGGCGGGAGGGTGAGACCAGCGCCTCGGGTACCATGCCTGTGAGTGAGGCCCTGGCCTGGCTCCCATCTCCTGCCGGATGCCTCCCAGCTTCCTCTCTCCGCTCCCACACACAGGTCTCCTCAGAGTCTTCCGGAGGCACCTTCATCTACCAGGGCTCCGTCAAGGGCCACGGCTTTGGGCAGTTCGGCTTCCAGAGGCTTGGTAACCAGCTTCTGTTCCCGGGGAGCAGGCGCTCACGGGGGTGGAGGGGAAAGGTGTATCTTGGGGTAGAGGACAGAGGATTGGTGACAGCCAGCCATCTGAGACAGGGGTCCTCAACCCTTTCGGGGTCAGGGGCACCTTTGAGGTTCTGATGAAAGTTGTGGAAGGCCTCTCCAGAAATTAGCATAATACGTCATGCACTCCCCTTTGCCAGTTTCATGCTCCGCTTTTGAGCTGAAGACCCCCAACTTAAGGGCATTGGGTCTCAAACACAGGCCCCTGCAGTACTGTCTGGCCAGCCCTTGGGCATCAACCAGACATCCCTACGCATTGAGACATGGGTCCTGAGGGGTGCCTTCACCCGTGCTGTCCTTCCCACCCCGCCTGTCACAGAGGTTGGTATTGCAGTCCTCGTCCTACAGATGAGGAAACGGAGTGTCAGCGAGGCTTCCCTCCCTGGCTCCCCTGTCATCTTTTCCCTGCGTGCTCCACACCGTCAGTGCCCAGCATCCTCCCCCCAGAGACTGGCTTTGACCCAGAGCCTCTGGGTGTGAGCCTCGGGCTCTAAAGCAGGGAGAGATCCTGGTTTCCTGGGAGTCAGGCCCGGGGAGGCGGGAGGCAGGCCCAGTGCCGTCTGCAGAGCCCCTGCCTGCCGAGGCAGTTCGTCCATGGCGTGTTCTCACAGCACCGCCCCTCAGAAAGCTGCTCCCTGTCTTCCGTGGACATCGGCTTCCCTGTTCTGCCCGCTCCACCCTGCACCTCCTGAGAGCTGTTCTTAGCTCTGCCCCGGGGAGCTGCACTCTCTTCCCTGCAGCAGCCCTTCAGACGCCTGACCCCTCAGCCTCAAACAGGGAGAGACCTCAGGAAACAGAAATCTCATTCTGGCTCCACAGCTGACCCCCTGACTCCTGAGAAGGGCCCGCCCTCTGGGAGCTTCAGCCCCTCAGTTGGGTGGGGTGTTTAACAGGGGCAGTTGTGTCTCCTGGGCTCTTCTGAGTACTCCAGTCTTGTGGGGGAGGGGCAGGCAAAGGAGGGGAGCCCCTCCAGAGACAGAAACTTCAGTGCCCCAGAAGGTCCTCATGCATCCGTCTCATATTGTCACTTCCTTATGAAATTCCATGGCCCAAAGCTTCTATGGCCCAAAAAGTTTCAAAACTTCTAAAGGGCTGCACCCTTTTAAGATTTTACCCTGCGACATAGTTTCAGATTCTCCTGAAGATTAGCTTCCCTAGGACAGAACTCTGTCCTCTGCATACGATCCGGCCGACCTCCGTGGGCCCCTTCTCCGTGGAAGGCCTGGGTGTGTGTGGAAGGCACACCCTGAGCAGCGAGACCTCTGCCCTCTGAGCTCCAGGAGGGACCTTGCCCACCGCAGGCGCACTTCCCAATAGTGACCGCTAGGGGCCGCACCCTCAGACTGTGACTCTGGCCTAAGGTTTATGCTTTGGGACTTGCAGACCTCAGGCTGCTGGAGTCAGACCCGGAATCTATCGGCCGCCACTTCGCTTCCAACAGCAGCTCGGTGGCTGCTGCCATCCTGGTGCCTTTCATCGCCCTCATCATTGCAGGCTTTGTGCTCTATCTCTACAAGCACAGGTACAGGGGAGAAAGGAGGCAGGGGAGGTGGGGTAGGGAGACCAGGACACTCTCCAGGCCCCAGCCCACTCACAGCTTCCCTGAGCTGTGACCTTCTGAGACCTCCCTGCCCTCCCTCTGCCTCCCTCTCCCTCTTTCCGAACTGAGACCCCTGAGTCTGTCCTTCCCCTCTCATTCCCAGGAGAAGACCCAAAGTCCCGTTCAATGGCTACGCTGGCCACGAGAACACCAATGTCCGGGCCACATTTGAGAACCCCATGTACGACCGCAACATCCAGCCCACAGACATCATGGCCACCGAGGCGGAGTTCACAGTCAGCACCGTGTGTACCGCGGTATAGCCCCCAGGCCTGCCGCCGCCCCACTGCCCCCGAGAGCCCCGCCTCCAGCAGCCGGTGAGCGGGGTGGGGGGGGGCGGACCTGGGCGCGCATCCTTGCACACATGCACCCTAAACAAATATTTAAAGGAGCAGGAGAAATGATTCCAGTGGGATCGCTTTAACATGCCAGAATCGTTTTCGGGTTTCATCTTTACGCTCCGTCTTGACATTTCCCTACTCAGAACTCTTGCAAACAGAAAGCAAAAAAAATAAAAAGTGACATCTCTGATAACATCAATCAGGCCTTGCAGGAGATCGGTAATGACTCCGAACTTTGAGCTGCAGCATTATTGAACAGTATAGGAGCAAAACAAGAATGGCCCGTGACCCGCACACACCCCCACCCCCGCTCCACGTCTGGATTTTCCGTGTCTGGGTGTCATCTGGGTCACCTGCGGTGGCGGCTCCCAAGCTGAGCAGCCTTCAGCCTGCTCCTCCCTCACAAAATCTAGGCCCTGGGAGCATGCGCCCTGCCCACAGTGGGCATGCCCAGCACAGGAACAGAGCCCGTGCTGCTTGGCTCAGGGGGGCGAGGTTGGGATGGTATAAAACCACTTTGCACACATACGGTTAAAATGAATGATGAGGTCACACATTCCAGTGACGCCTGACAAGAACAGCTGAAGTTAAAACTCCCCACACAGGGAAGTCAGGAGGCCGATGGGGTCAGTGAGTGGGGGCAAAGGGGAGGGCTGTGTTGACTTTCATGGACCCTTCCTCCATTCACATATACATATGTGAAAAATGATACTTTATAGGTCTTACACAGATGGGTCCGCTAAGCAGGAGTCGTTACTACATATTCATCGTTATTATATTCCTTTTTCCTTACGATTTTGAAAGGAAAATAAAACGTTTCCCTGGCCCCTGAAAGCATGGTGGTCCCTAGGCCGTGGGTCTCCTCTGTGTACCAAAAGTCGGCCCAGCCTGGGAAGACGACAACATCCAGAAATAGACGTTCTCTGGGGAGTTAGGGGTCCCTGCACCCCACCCTCAGCTTAGAAAGACTAAAAATCAAAGATAAGGGTCAAGGCAACTAATTGTCTTTCATTCTCTCCCCTTTGTCCTTTTTTGCTTTGCTCTTCCTCCTTTTGCTCCCGCCCCTCCCCGCTCACTGTGTCTCCTTTGACGAACCCTGGTGTGATGTGTTTGTTCCCAGTTCTCCAGGGCACAGAAGCAGCTCCCTGAGCCCAGTGCCCAGTGCCCATCTTCGTCTGTCCCTCCGCCTGTGTCTGCTCCTGCTGGACTTGGGCCCTCGCCCAGCCGCCCTCTGCTCCCGCCGCCCTGGAGAGGACCCCCGCTGTGCCCTGAGGGGGGGCAGTAAAGGAAGAGGGGCTGAGAGAGGAAGGAAGCTGGGGACTTCCCCTAGCAGAGCAGACACACCTCCTTCACTCGCATCCATGGAGGAGACCACAGAGGCTTAGAAATCAGAAACGGGTGCCCCACGCTCCCCACAAGCCCAGAGAAGAGGTGAAGAGGAGGAGGCACCAGCAAGCATTGAAACCAACACGCACTGCTGGGTTCAGACCGGTCTGTCAGGGAGGCATCCGCGGTGGTCAGTACCCAGAGCGGAGACCAGCCCTCTACAAATGAACCGTCCAGCTGCAGGGTAACAGCAAGGATTACCCCAAGGCAGAAAAACACCTGAAGAAACCGCTTGGAAATCAGCGTGTTTTTTCCAACCTCATCTTACTGCGTTCTAATCCCAGTGAGTTCAACAGTCATTCTGGGGTCCGGGCAGCGCCGGAAAGAAGGGTGAGGAATCTGGCCACGAGCCCAAGGTCATCTCTGGCTGTCAGTGGACAAAGAAGAGAAATAAGCCTATGGCCCAGACGGATGCCACGTCTGCAGGCATCGGGAGGTGCTGGAAGGGGCAGGCGAGCAAGCCTGACCCAGTGGCCGAAAAATCTCGTGGCAGTGTAATGAGTGTCTGTGCCGGGCGCTTCAGGAGTCTCAGTTCTAGGCCTACCACAACCTAAAGCGTACGAATTATTGTCCCCATTTTATAGATGGGAAAACAGAAGCCCGGAAAGGTGAAGAGATGTAAGCCCCGGTGAAGTGAGGGGTCAGGATGCAAACCCAGGTGGTTCTAACTCCACCGAAACCAGGTCTAGGAAGGAAACCAGACAGGGAGCCGTAGGTGAGTGCCTGCAGCAGGACTGGCCAGGGCTGAGGGCCAGGCAGGGGGCCTGCGTGTCCCCTATGGGTTCTGTTCTCCCCAACTGGGCAGCAACAAGACAAGGACCCAGCCCCTGCCTCCGGGAGCTGGTGGCCCAGGGCCCTGCAGCCCCTTGTCACAGCAGACACAGGACCTGTGTGCTTTTGGGTCCAAAGGACAGAGTGGATGAAAGTCACTTTGCAGTCCTTGCAAGGGAGTTTGATTTATTTTGAGTTCTTTGTGCTCTGGGCATTAATGAATTCTATATAACTATTGTTGGGAATCTAACGAATTTAGGAATCAAGCTGTGACATTTAGAGCCACTGTCTCTGTCCTTGGGAAGGTCCCCATGGGCTTACACGTGTGTGTGCACGTGTGACCTGCTGGCCTCAGAAGTCCATATCACATTTTTGAAATGACACATAGAAACATATAAACTTGTTTGGTCCTTAAGCAAATTCTGGGTTGAAACAGTGGAAAGTTCTGATTCACAGGAAGACTGGCTGAAGTGGGAAGTGAATTTCTAGCTGATGCCACTGGAACTGGCCACAGAGGGGGCCAGTGCTGCCCCAAAGCATCCCTGGCCTTGCGGGGAGAGGACACACCCCCACGCTGGTCTCTTTCCCTGGAAACAAGTGCAGGAAGCTCTCTGGCTGCTCCCTTCCCTTATTCTCCTCTCAGATTACCAGTGGGCTCCTCCTCCAGCCTCGCCTCTGCCCCCCTCCTGTGTCCCCTTGTGAAGTCCCAGGAGGTACCCCCCGGAGCCCAGGCTGGTGGGGAACCCAGCACCCTGCTGTGCACTGCCCTTCCCACCTCTGGCATTTTCTCTCTGCCTCCAGAGGCTTGGAAGGGACCAGGGCAGACTCGACCCTTCACCCACCATCCACATCACACACCCATCACCATCCCATGAGGGGGGGAAAAAAAAAGTAAAACAAAAACAAACAAAAAAATCTTTTGTACAGAGATATATTTTTATTATACAAAGTTTGTACAGTACCAAAAATGAAAGGAAAAAAAGGTGTAAATTTTTTTTCATTATTGTAGGTAAACGGTAGTGGAAGCCTTTTTGTAAATGTAATAAAATGTATAAATATGGTTTTCAGAAAACATCAAGTGCTGTAAATATGTAATCTACACACCTTGGCTTGTCTGCAGTATATACATTTAATTTATCTGTCTCTGTATATGAGGCTTCCCCCTGGGGTCCTGCATTATGGTACTTTCCTGAATTTGAAAGCAATTTTAAATTTTTTGAATTCAAATAAAATATAAATTTTTGCATTTGTTTTCTTACATGTTTATGTCTTTTTTATGGGTAGGGACGAGTGTTTGTTGGGGAAGGAGAGGAAATACATATTTGGGGCTAAAAGCCAACTGTGGAAACGTAGAACTCTCTCTCTTAAACTGCTTTGTGTTGCCTCTGTGATGTGTTGGGAACTCCTAGCAAAAATGATAGTGGATACACCATACACAAGAATTAACTCAAAACAGATCCAGTGCCTAAAACCATAAAACTCTTACAAGAGAACATCGGGGCAGGGGTAGGGGGGTGGGGGGGTGGGGTTTCAAGACATTGGATTTCTCGGATATGACACCAAAAGTACAAGCAAAAAAAAAAAGAAAACAGATAAATTGGACGTCCTTAAAATGTAAAACTGCTCATCAAAGGACATAATCAACAGAATGAAATGGCAACCTATAGAATGGGAGGAAATATTTTGCAAATCAAATCTGACAAAGGATTAATACCCAGGACTTTAAGAACTTCTACAACTCAACAAAAAATACAACAACCCTATTTTATAAATAGACAAAGGACTTGAAGAGTCATTTCTTCAAAGAAAATATACAAATAGCCAATAAGCACATGAAAAGATGCTCGGCATCATTAATCATTAGGGAAATGTAAGTGAAATCACAGCAAGATAACACCTGACACCCATTAACATAGACACTATCAAAAAGTAAGTAAATAAAATCAGTGTTGCTGAGGATGTAGAGAAATTGGTATCCTGTGCCACACTGGTGGGAATGTAAAATAGCCTGGAAAATAGTATAAAGGGTCCTCAAAAAAATTAAAAATAAAATGACTGTACATGTGATCCAACAATTTCTTTTCTGAGCATATCCACAACAGAATTGAAAGCAGGATCACAAAGAGTTATTTGTAAAGAAACTCTGTAGCTACAGTGGTTATTGTTAGTTTTCACAAAGGAAGAACCATCCACAATAGAGAAATGGGCAAAAGAGCAGCCAGTACATGCAAATGTTGCTGTGTCCCTAGCAACATTATTCTCAATAGTCAGAGGTGGAAGCAGTCCAACTGTTAGCTGATGGATGGATAAAGAACATGTGGTTGCCCTAACTGGTTTGGCTCAGTGGATAGAGCCTGCAGACTCAAGGGTCCCAGGTTCGATTCTGGTCAAGGGCATGTACCTTGGTTGTGGACACATACCCAGTGGGGAGTATGCAGAAGGCAGCTGATCAATGTTTCTAACTTTCCTTCTCCCTTTCTCTCTGTAAAAATTTAATAAAGTATATTTTTTTAAAAAAAAGAACATGTGGCATAGACATAAATGGAATATTAGTCAGCCTTAAAGAGGAAGAAAAATCTGACTCAGGCAACATGGATGAACTCTGAGAACATTAAGTGAAATGAACCATTCACAACAAGACAATAATTGTATGATTTTTTTCCACTTATATGGAGTACTTAGAGCAGTCAAACTCATAGGAACAAAAAGTAAAATGGTAATATGACAGGTCGAAAAACACAGCCATTATATCATTTTATATAATTAGGTTTAATTCACCTATTACAGAAAAAAATTTCAGATTAGATCACAAAGTAAAATTCAAGTCAGTGCTGTGACAGGAGGTATTCCTAAAACACCTAAAAACTAGGAAGCAAACCTATTTTCTGCATGGTTCAAAACTGCACATTCTGGAAAACTGGGCCATCGGCAGAGGAGGGGAGAGAAAGGGAAGCTCTCATACCCACACTCTGGGGCCAAGTATGGGCAATGCTGGAACTCCTACAGCCAACTGGACAGACCATTACCACATGGATGGCTTGGAGCTAAAGTAAAAACACTTTGTAGCTACAGTTTTTATTGCTAGTTTTTACAAAGAAAGAATCATCCACAATAGAGGAATGCAACCAGTACATGCAAACAAGAAACCTGGGATCAACCATGTTGGCATCAAAAAAGGCCAAATTCAAGCCCAATGCTGTTGAACAAGACAGAGAAGAACACTATAAAACTGTAATAACTAGGAGGCAGCAGCTAACTAGTCAACCGGGTGTGGGTGATGCTAGCCAGGACGAAGACAGGAGCAATGGCCGTGCCGTTTTACATTCCCACAAATGGAATGGGATAGAAATGGGTAGATTCAAGAAGTCTTCTAGATATTTCTTTCACATGCCTTGGTGGTTGGACAGAGAGACAAAGGAGGGAAGAGATTCAAGGGTGACTCTAAATGCCTGAGCAACTGGACAGATGATGGTACTCTTGACCAGGATGAAAAAGAAAGGGAGGAGGGCTGGGGGACCAGCGCAGGGGGGCGGAATCAGTATGAACCTGCTGAGTCCCAGTGGAGACCCCAAACACTTGGTTATGCAAATCTGGAGCTCAGAAGAGATTAGTGTCTAGATTAGTTCAATTGATTATATGAAGCGGGAAGGGTTCAAGGACAAATGTGGCTGAGATGCAGTGGCACAGGCACCGAATGGCCCTCTTGTAGATGGCTGAGTCACCCAGAGTGTTGGCAAGCATTGGGGTGCAAAGGAAGAGAACACCAAGGGAGGAAGTCTTCAGTGAACGCAGGAACATGTTCAGGAAGTGAGATTAGCATCAAAGGAGCTTTCAAATGGCCTCATGGTTAAGAGTGCAGGCCAACTCCCAGAGTTGGAATCTGGGCTTTGCCACCTCACCAGCTGTGTGGCCTGAGGAGTGATGCATCTGAGCTTCTGTGGCCCGCAGACAGGATGACCACCACAGTGTCTCCTGGAGCTATGGTGAGGCTGAAATGACGGTACCTATGGTCCTTAGCGGAGTGCCTGGTCCTCGGGTGCTGAGTAAAGGCGAGCCTTTATGGCCATTAGCGCTCAATTACTGGTCACACGAATAAGGGAGGAGAAGGAGGAACGATGTGGAGGCAGCAGCAAGGAGTGGGCAGGGAGCCCTGCCTTCCCACCAAGAGGAGGGGCCAGGAGCTGGTGAGCACCTCTGGCTGAGAGGGCTGCCAGAGGCAGGTCCTCCCGACAAAGGCGGGCTCCCAAAATCTTGGTTCTTATGGAGTCTGAGCAGGAGGAGAATGAAACAGGAGGATATAGAATATTGACCAGGCAGCCCAGCCCTCCATTTCTAACTGGGAATCCTGAAAAAGCTGCCTCTTTTTCCTGGCTGCACTGCCCCCCACCCCACCTGCTCCATTTTCTGCTATCCCCTCTTCAGTGCTGCCTAAACATGTATTAGAAAACAAGTATTTTCTAATACATGTTTACTCTTTATCCTTATTGAATGGGGTTATGGGTAACACTTTGCCGTTTAGATTCTGTTATCCTTGAATTTTGATTGTGAATTAGGGGTGGGGAGATAGAGAGATCAGAATTTGACATGATTTTGATCAGAATCCACTGGAAACTTTCTTCCCATAGGAGTGAGAGTCTGCAGTGCAGGTTCTGCTAGAGCAGTTAGGATGCACTCATGTTCTGCACATCTTGGGGCAAAGATGACATGTGGGAGGCAATGAGTCACCCCCCACCCCATTCACTGGACACCCAGGACAGCTCACCCCTATTTCTACCTCCTGTCCCTCCTATCTCCCAGTTTTAGTTGCCTCCTCCCCACCTGTCTCTTTGCCTTCTCCTCCCTTTTCTGTTTCTCTGCCCTTCCATTCACTTACCATCCTTTCTGACTGCCCCAACCCCCTTCTCTATGAATCCTTCCTTTGCCCCTGACCTGACTCCTCCCTCAAGTTTTCTGAGCCCCGTATCTCACACCTTGTCCTCAGACCGCAACCCCAAGGATGTCCGGAGCTCGCCTGGTGGTTCCTACAGCCTACCTGGGACTAGGCGCCCCTGCCCGTCAGATTCCTGGCCCACCCCAGAACTCTGGCGGCATGAGCACTCAGGGGTCTCATTGACATGGGGGCCCACAGAGAGCCAGATGTGCAGGCATATCCCTCAGGTCAGGTTTCCTCTATGCCACACTCTCAGTTGGGCTGGTCCTGGCCAGCTCGATGGCTACCTAGATTGATAGGAATTCTCGTTCCTGCCTGGGTCGGCTGGTCAGCTTTGACACTTGAGATAATGAACATAATCTGTATGTGACCTCTGGGCCCTGCTGTACATGTGCTCAAACCATGGCTAACAGAAAGGGCATGACGAGGAGGAGTCCATGGCCTCCGTCTGTCTCCAGGGCAGCCATGCTACATACAAGTTACATGGAAATGTGTAAACAAAGCCCCTGCCCTCCTTCAGGGAGACGGTGACTCATTGCCTCCCACATGTCATCTTTGCCCCAAGATGTGCAGAACATGAGTGCATCCTAACCACTGCTATAGGAGAACCTGCACTGGAGACTCTCACTCCTATGGGAAGAAAGTTTCCAGTGGATTCTGATCAAAATCATGTCAAATTCTGATCTCTCTCTCCATCTCCCCGCCCCTAATTCACAATCGAAATTCAAGGATAACAGAATCTAAAAGGCAAAGCGTTATCTACCCATAACCCCATTCAAGAAGGATAAAGAGTAAACATGTATTAGAAAACATCAGCCTTGAGCTACAAAGTCGTCTGAGTATTAACTGAAGGGAATGGGTGGAGCAAGGAAGGAAGAATGTCTCTCACCCCCCCCCCCCACCCAATCCCCCACTTTCTCAAGTACAAAGTGTATGGGCTCTGCTCCTGAACTGGGAGGCAAATGAGCAGAGCCAGGAAGGATTCAGCCTTCTGGAAGCACCTTCCTGCCCTTTATCCATAACTGGCCTTGTGTTATTTACATCCCAGGTGCCTCAGATTTCCCAGCACAGAGGTATCAACATAGACGCCTGGAGAAGTCCAGCAGACCAAAGAGCCCTCTGTCACCGGCAAAAAGCAATGACTCCTGGGCCACGTACATTCAGCCACATCTGAAGAGTCATAGAGAAGAGGGAAAGGCAGATGGCGGTTCAGCACAAGGAGACTGAGGTCTGGAGCCCCTCCTCCCCGACAGCCTGGGCCTCACTGGTTTGCCCTCCTCGTTACCTCCCTGCTTTTGGTGTGACCAGAGAGATGCCAGAGAATCCCAAACACGTCCCCACCTGTGTGCGTGCGTGTGTGTGTGTGTGTGTGTGTGTTTAATCAATATAATTTAATTATCAGATCATTTTAGCCCAAAATAGGATTTTACAAGATTTAAGAGATATACTTAACATCATAGGAAAATAAGGGATAAGGAAGTGAAAACAAAGCTACATAAACCGAGGTCAGGGATGGATGCACCAATTACAGCCCAAGAGAGCTGATTATGTTTAGAATCGGACCTTGAATCTTGAGCCCTTGGTGGCCAAAACCGAATCTATCTTCATTCCATAGGCACTGGCGTCAGTCACAAATGTCCAGCTTCCTTGTGCTCTCTTCCCCCCAGGACACACCAGATGGATTTAGTGTGACCTTCTGCCGGCTGGCCTTACTTCCACCATCGATTTCTGGGAACCTCGGGAGTGGAGTTGGGTCGGGACTGCCTGTGTGGTCATGAACAAGCCCTCTCCTCAGGTACTGTCTGTAGAGGTGTTCTCCTGCCTGACCCCACCAGAGGGGATTCGCAGGAAGGCTTCCACACTTCTCACCGCCCTCTCCTTGCCCCTCCTCCTGCTGGTCTCCACTGCCTCTAACTACGCAGAAGGGTCTCTGGTCAATGAATTCCCCAAACACTGGATATAAGCCGTGCCTTACATGGAAGGAGGGAGAAGAGGCCTTTCTTCTGTGTCACATGTCACCTGGCACCGAGTAGAGCCCCTGAGCCCCAGGGACTCTCAGGAGAGTTCTGTGACAATGGCTGTCAGCCCTTACCTGTGGCTCTTCTTCTAGGTTCATCGTTCAGATGACGCCAACCAGCCTCAGAGAAGGACTTGTTTCTTACTTTCCCTTCCCGGGGCCTCCCCCTCTAGGTGGCACAATTATGGGGCTTTGTCCTCCTCCAATGAAACTGTTGAAAACAAACGTGCTTTAGGAGTGTTATGCAGTGGCAGACATGATCAGAATCACTTCCACATGCAGAAGCAATCAATAACAGGCCCTCACAAGAAAGGATATGCCTGTGTGGACCCCTATTTTACATACTTCTATGAGTTTAGGCAGAATCTTCTGCTCTCGATTTAACCAGGCGGCTCTTAGGAGGAGGCAGCTCAGCCCTGAAAGGTGGGAGAATGGGCCACACACTGAGAAGAGGGGCCTCTGGCGCTTGCTGCCTCTTCCTGCCTGCAGCACAGAATGGGGTTTCTGGGGCGCAGGCTCCTTCTAGGGTCCCTGGCATAGACCAGGTGAAGGAAGCACCAGGAGATTCGAGGCTGTTGCTCCGCTGCAGGGCAGGTGGCGGAGGGAATGGCGAGGTGAGGAGGAATGCATCTTTACCCCCAAAGAATGGGCCCGTGGAGGGAATTCCGGACTTAAAATCAGAGCGAGTGGGAAATGGTGCTGCGTGTGCTAGTGCTGATACTGGTGTCGGGAGGTGTGAAACCAGCTGGGAGCTGTCACAGGCTAAAGTGGGAGCTCCCAGGCCCAGCTCGAACCTCCCCTCTCCGGCACAGCCTTCCGTGACCTCCCACTAAATGCAGCACTAACCCCCGTAATGGCAGGGGCTTAAAGTAAGATTGGCACCTGCACCTGGGGGGGGGGGGCGGGAATGTTAAGGGAGGCGGAAAGGGAAAGTGGGATGAAAACTGAGTAAGGGGACTAATTCTGACTGCAGATACTGACTCCTCCCCGGCAGGTGGATAACCAGCCAATTGGAAAATGCCCTTAGAAGGAAGAAGTGTGTGTAAGGGACAGGGTCTGGAGTGTGAGTGTGCGAGCTCACGGAGGCAGTGTGAGGGAATGTCTGTGAGTCCGTATGTGCGCACATGCACGTGCTGAGCAGGTGGCCGGAGTTGGCAGCAGGTGGACATGGCAGCTGAAGGGGCCCAGGAGTCACCCAAGTAGGGCTGGTCAGCAGGTGACCGGGCTCCTAAGAGGGGGACCCAGGGCATGAGGCAGATCGGGAGTCATCAGCATGCACACAGCGTTAAGACACAGATGGAACGCAGCGATGGAGCGGTGGAGAAGCGGGGCGAGGACAGAGTTTGGATGAGGAACAAAGCTTCTGCCTGGCCAAGAGCCAAGGGCCAGGGGCAGCACAGGGATGAGCGGGGAAGAAGCCCCGAGTTCTGTGGGGTTAGCCTAGCGATTCCCAAAGGGAACAAGCAGCAGGACTGGCTCCCTGAGAAAAGGGAGCTTCTTCAACCCTTTCCCCGGCCACAGCTGCCTCACCAGAACGTCACTTTGGCTACACGAGCTTCCCAATCACAACCTACCTCTCCCTCTCACCCGCGTCCTGGTAAAGACGGAAGTTCCTATCTAGTGCTTTGGTAATCACTCATCCTTGCTCAAAGCACAGTGCCGTGATCCATGTCCCCAAACCTTTCACCTTGAGAATTCACAGAGAAGTGTTAGGATGTGTCGTCTACAAAGTGCTTTGAGATCCTGACCCGAGTTACCTGCCCCAGCATGAGTGGGGATTCTCTATGGTGTAAGAACACCGCAGGCTCTGGGCAGACAGGTCTGGTTGAATCCTGCCTAGCCACTTCCAGCTGTGTGGCCCAAGCAAATTACAGTGGTACCTCCAGATACGAGTTTAATTTATTCCGTAACCTTGAGGCGTGGGAAACTATGAGACACCTGAGTCGTGGTAAACTGGTGGGTCGTGGGCAGCCGGCCGATCCGTGCGATTACTCCTATCTCAACTGTTGCTCGTATTTCAAAGCAAAAATCGATCACTCGCCGGCTCGTATCTCAAAAATCTTGTATGTTAGGGCACTCGTACCTTGAGGTACCACTGTACTGCAGTCTCCCAAGGCTAGCTTTTCTTTTCTGGGAAACGGGGAGAATGTCAGAACCTACTTCCTGGGGCTGTTGTAAGGATTCAATGAGATCATGTATATAAAGTGCTTAGCAGAGAGCCTGCCAAACAGCAAACGCTGGATCAGTCCTGGCTATTTTTGCTATTAGTAGCACCGACTTGGTAATGTAAGTAATATGTAACTACTGTTCCTCCTCCTTGCTGAGCTCACGGTGACCTGTTCTCTCACCAGAGTCTCAAAATTCTCCTCTGAGGATACGCCCCCACTAGAAACTGCCATGCAGGAATCTCTGACGTGTGCTGACGGGGGATGTGTACACATGGAGAGTGTGAAGGCACAGCCAGGTCTGGAATCACTGCTCAGGTCCACTGACTTGCCTCTAATCCCCTAAGCTTCCAATCTGGCTCAAACACTGACAAGCCCTTAAATGACAGTAAATGTAAGGACAGCCTGAGGATTGAGTGGAGACGTTTTACAGGAGAAAAAAAAAATCACAAATCTGGATCCTTAGCATTTGTAATTCGCTTCCAAATTACCTGGGTTATATCAAGGTAACTTCCCTGGGTATACACCAAGCTTAGAAACTGGGCATGTTTCCTCCTGCCATACATCTCATAATCTTGGGAGGTTTAAATGCACATTTATCTTTTGTTGTGGGGGGAGTTGTCTTCTACAACGCTTTCCCTCCTGCGTGGGTTCTCCGGTGGGCACTGAAGTGAGAGCTGTTGTTGAAGTCTTTGCCACACTCCAAGCACTTGTAGGGTTTCTCCCCGGTGTGGATTCTCTGGTGAATAATCAGACTGGAGCTCTGATTAAAGCATTTCCCACACTCTCGGCACTTGTAAGGCTTCTCTCCCGTGTGAATCCTCTGGTGAGTAATCAGATTAGAACGGTCACGGAAGAATTTTCCACACTCGAGGCATTTGTAGGGCTTCTCCCCTGTGTGCACTCTCTGGTGTGTGATGAGCTTGGAGCGTTCGCTGAAGCATTTGCCACAGTCCGTGCACTTGTATGGCTTCTCCCCAGTGTGGGTTCTCTGATGGTTAGCCAAGGTGGAGCTCTTGCTGAAGCTTTTTCCACACTCAGCACATTCATATGGTTTCTCTCCTGTGTGGATTCTTTGGTGACTAATGAGGGCAGAGCTCTTGGAGAAGGTTCTTCCGCACTCAGAGCACTGATAAAACTTCTCCCCCGAGTTGGTGCTGTACGGTCCAGGAGAACCCAAGTTCCTACTGGCACTCTGTTCCAGAGTTGTCTCCTCTGTCAAGCTCCTCCAGTGAGCACTGAAGGATGGGCTTT
The DNA here is from genome assembly GCA_004026805.1 of Lasiurus borealis. Taxonomy (NCBI): domain Eukaryota; kingdom Metazoa; phylum Chordata; class Mammalia; order Chiroptera; family Vespertilionidae; genus Lasiurus; species Lasiurus borealis. The sequence continues at coordinate 25,525 of PVJN01018169.1, forward strand.
GGCCACAGTTTTCCCCAGGCTCACTATAATGGTCAGGATTTCCTCCCAAGTGGATTCTCTGATGTTTCAAAAGGTTTGAGCTCTGGTTGAAGCTTTTCCAACATGCCCCACATTTATAGGGCTTTACCCCTGTGTGAATTCTCTGGTGGGTGACCAGATTAGAGTGATCACTAAAGCTTTTCCCACATTCAAGGCATTTGTAGGGCTTCTCTCCAGTGTGAATTCTCTGGTGGGTATTGAGGTTGGAGCGGTCACTAAAGCTTTTCCCACATTTGAGGCATTTGTAGGGCTTCTCACCTGTGTGTGTCCGCTGGTGAGCAATGAAGTGGGAGGTCCGACTGAAGCTTTTCACATACGTGTCACACTTGTAGGGTTTCTCTGCAAGGTACAGACCTTGATGGTCAATCAGTTTTTCTAAGTCCTCTTCAGAAGAACATTCTTCCCATTGTTCCTGTGGTGGGTTTTCTGCCTGCTCTTCATCGTTTTCATGTTCACTGTCTTCCCCCCAGTCGTTAGGGTGGCAAACAACTTCTGGAGGACATTTTGATAACACTCCAGGCAAATCCTCAAAAATATCCTGCTCTGAACTCTGGCCTTCATCCTCATGACTCATCTCAAAATCTGAAAAAAAATGGGCAGAAATGTGTTTTTTTCATTCATTAGTTGATGTCTATTTACATATCTGTATCCTGTGTCATGAATTTGGCTAACATGAAATTGATCCAAGTTTTGGTACATACATACATTTGCGACCTGTAAAGCTGAGGGAAGGAGATTGGGACCTGGTGACCCCACTCAAGGAGCCATGAGCTCTAACCAAACAGCCAGTCAGTCTCCCTGGCCAATTCCTTTATTCCTATTTGATAATGAACACCTTCTTCTAGTAAAATCAGTATGTCCTGTCATTGAGATTGAATAAACTCTGTAATTGCTCAACCAAATACCAGTAAAATCTAGACCTGACTGCTTATCTCATTTAGGGCATTACACTAAATTAGACATGATCTGAGCAAAGCACAAATCCTTCTACTCAATTCCATTCTGTTTTAGTCTAGAGTGGCTCCCTCACGCTATCTGCATGCTTGCAGATTTTGTGAGCATCCAATTATTCCATGCTTACCAGTGTGTGGGGTTTTACGATATGGGGTTGGAGGTTTGATGACATTTTTATCTGCCATCTCATCCCAGGCCTCCTGGTCGTCAGCCTCTGCACTGCTCCACCCAGATGTAGGAAGGCCTGCTACCTCTCTGATGGTCCCCATGGCTCGGACTGCAGTCCTCGCCCTCACCAGTGAGTCCAGCTCCTCATAGAAGGGGCACGTCCCTGGAGGGTGGCTGCTCTTGGCTTTCCGGTAGCTTCGAAGAAGGTTTTTAAATCTGTAGCGACACTGCTCCAGTGTCCGCAGGAAGCCCTGTGCACATAGCCGCTCTGCGATGGCCCGGTACACCTGACTGTTCTGGTGACAGGTGCGAAGCTTTTCAGAGAATGGGGACTCACTGAGGATGGTCAGGAAGGCCTTGGTCTCCTCGTAGCCCCAGTGCACGCCTGCTGTCAGAAGTAAAGAGGTCAGAATTATGAGATTTAGTGAGACTTGCCAAGGTCATCAGGGATCAGGGTCACCTGCCCCTCAGAAATTGTCCAGGTACCTGGGCACCAACAAAGAATATACCCTTGCCTCTCAGGGCTGTGCTAGTTTCCCACCCCAGCTCCTTCAAGAAGACTTATTCACACCTATGAGTCTTGGCTATAGGGAAGGAGTTAGGTGGCCATATTATACCGGGTGACCCCACCCCCTGACTTCAGCTGATTGGTTCAGGGAAAGGCCTGTAATTGGGATACAAGAGACCCTCTCTATATCCATTCAATACATATCCTCTACTTACTTTCATGAATTTTCCTTTTAACAAGTATGGAAACTGAGAATATTTAAAGACATGAATGCAGGTAAAATAATCTTGCATTAGAGGCCAACTGAGAATGCTCTTCCTCTTTAGGGGAGGAAGGAAAAGGAAGTGGTCTGTTCTCAGTTCCTCTGTAGGGACATGATGCAGCCAAGAAGGAACACCACATAAAAGGAGGCTGGATTCCTGGGCTCTAACCCTGACTCTGCCCATGCCTCGCTTAGATCCTGAGATAAGACACTTAATCTCTTAGGCTTCAGTGTTCCCACTTTCTTTAAAATATGTTGTTATTGACTTTAGAGAGAAAGAGAGAGGGACAAAGAGAGAGAAACATTGATGAGAAACAACATTGATTGGCTACCTCCTGCACGCCCCCTACTGGGGATCAAGACCACAATCTGCGCATGTATCCTGACTGGGAAATGAACAGGTGACCTCTTGGTTCATGGGTCGATGCTCAACCACTGAGCAACACCAGCTGGGCGTGCTCCCACTTTTACAGTGACTTGGCCATTTCCTAAACACTGATTACTCAACTATATACTGTCTTGATTTGTGCTCTATCTGTTAAGTATTCCACTCAATATCTTCATCTAAATTTACAGTCTGTGAAATCATGGTTGATGTGTTCATACACATTAAAAGTTTACTTGTGCAGCCCTAACTGGTTTGTCTCAGTGGCTAGAGCATCAGCCTGGGGACTGAGGGGGTCCTAGGATTAATTCCGGTCAAGGGCATGTACCTTGGTTGTGGGCACATCCTCAGTAGGAGGTGTGCAGAAGGCAGCTGATCAATGTCTCTCTCTCATCGATGTTTCTAACTCCCTATCCCTCTCCCTTCCTCTCTGTGAAAAATCAACAAAATATATATTTTTTAAAAATTTACTTGTGCAATCTCTGGACATCCCCATACACACTTTGGGAAATACTGAATTAGCTCTTTAACATCCCTTAGGACTGTTTCTATAGCTAAAAAACTTATACAATGAGATTTAGTCAGAGGAGAAGAGAGTAGGAATCTGAGGATGACTGAAGAGACTTAGTGCCTTATCCAATAGCATCAATCCAGACTTCTGGGCCCTGAACTCAGGGAGCAGAGGTTTGGCTAGTAGGAGAGTTGGAATCTTGATCCAATTAAATGCCTTATTCTTACCAATACGACTTTGGAATAGAGCTGGACCCCTTGAAATCCTGGGCCCCTGGAAGGCCTCGCCAGCGGCCAGGTCATCACCATTACAGTCTTCTGCTGTTTCCACTGGCTCCCAGTTCCCATCCTCTTGTTCTTCCATCTCCACATCACTGTCCCCCAGCCTGGGGAGTGCCACAGCCACTCCTGGGCCATCTGTGGCTCTGATGGACGTCCGAGCCCTCACCAAGGCCTCCAGCTCCTCATAGAAAGGACAGGTCCCCGGTGGGTGGCTGCTCTTGGCTTTCCGGTAGTTCCGAAGGAGGTTTTTGACCCTGTAGCGACACTGCTCCAGTGTCCGCAGGAAGCCTCGTGCCCTCAGCCGCTCTGCAATGGCCCGATACACCTGTCGGTTCTGGTGACAAGTCCGGAGCTTTTCAGAGAAAGGAGACTCGCTCAAAATTGCCAGGAATGTCTTAGTCTCTTCATAGCCCCAGTGCACGCCCGACACCTTCATGTCCTCCACGTCCCATTGGTACTGTTCTTCCCAGGCCTTAGAGTCCCTCCAGACCAGAGCTGGGGCTGGTTTTATCTGCTCATTATCCAGGCTGTAATCTGCAGTGTGCCTTTTTCTGGAATTTGTATGACTCGGACCCCAGAAGTCTGGCCCTTGCTCTCGCTGAGAGGTGATACTTGGTTTTGAAACTGGAACTCCTATATAAAAAGAAGAGACATGACTTATTGAGTAGGATGCTTATCCAACATATTTCCCTACGAGAGGCCAAGGGGAACTTCCCAGGCCACGCCTTACAAATGTCTGGGGCGTTAGAGATGTAAGCAGAGGTAACAGATCACTTCACCAGAAATGGTCATCGACCTGTCTGCTTTGTTTATTTGCTCTCTTTGTTGTAATGAAACACATCATACAAAAAGTAACTGTCGCTGAGACCGGTTTAGCTCAGTGGATAGTGTCGGCCAGCGGACTGAAAGGTCCCTCCCAGGTTCTATTCTGGTCGGGGGCATGTACCTTGGTTGCGGGCACATCTCCAGTAGGAGGCGTGCAGGAGGCGGCTGTTCGATGTCTCTCTCTCATCAATGTTTCTGACTCTACCCCTCTCCCTTCCTCTCTGTAAAAAATCAATAAAATATATTTTTTTAAAAAGTAACTGTCATTGGTCCTCAAATGGGCATGTGATTTAAACTGGCCCAATCAGAATTAACCCAATGGTCAGAGGATAAGTCTTTCACTCTCTCCGTCTCTCTTGGGGTGTGTATGTGTGTGTGTGTCATAGTAGGAAATATGTGGCCTCAATTGCCATTGGTATCTATCTCTGGACTCTGACACACAACAGCTTCCATATGAAGCTGAGACTGAGGATGGCAGAGCAGAGAAATGATGTTGCTGAGCCCTTTGGACTGTGGTTGGAGCTCGCTCTCCTCTGGGCTTCCAATGATGTGAGGAAATAAATGTCCTTACTTTTTTTAACACTTAGCTAAAGGAATGCAGTTCCCACAACTCCCAACCCTAACAAACAGAAAGCCTTTCATTAAGTATTTGAACAAAACTAGAAACAGAGTTTAAAACTAAGAGAGGCCTAAGATTATGGAGTTCAGCATGTCCCAGTTTGTCCCTCTGGCGCTCTTTTCACCAGGTGCCAGTGTAAAGGGGGTCACACTGTCAGGTGAGCAGCCAACAACCTTAATGACAGGGGTGAGTCAGACCTGTAACTGCCCCGCCTGCTCTTCCCCTCACGTGTCTAATCCCAAGCTCCAGTAGGAAGCGGTTCGTTACTGTTTGGCTTCCTGTGTAGATGGGGCTACAGAGAAAGGAGTCTGCGCCCATCACATGGGCTCCCAGCCTTCTGAGCCCTGTGAGAGTTACTTCTCATTGTGGCTGAGGGCATCAGCCTCAATGAGGTTCCGTCCGTCCCTCAGTGCTGGGGCCTGTTCGATGCTGAAAAGCCTGGATTTCTGTGGCAGCGGCAGGGCCCAGCCCCTGCACTTGGTGAATTTACTGGGGCAACGAAGGAAGGAGCCCTGAGCGGGGAGGCTCCTGGAAGTCAACCTGCCAGCCTCCATCCTGGCCGACTCCACTCCCCACGCCGCACCCCTGCCACCACAGTGTTGGCTACGACAAGCTTGTCTTCTTCCTGTGTCTGAAATCCCACTGACTGCACAGAGGCACGACACTTAGGGAGTCTTTCAGAACACTCTTTGGGAACTGAGTGTATGGGAACACAATATCTTCTTCCGAGGGCACTCGTTCCTTACCCAGGGACACGCCGTTCCCACGGTTGTCTCCTGGGGGCTCCTTGCGAAACTCCTTCTTGGCACGTCTGCCAGGGCCCTGGGCTTCCTGTGAGATGGACAAAAGAAGGACCTCAAATGTCACAGACCCTGGGAAACAGCCTAAAACCCTACTGGGCCCCAGGAAAGACAATGGAAGCACAAGGATACTGTGTGTGAGTCTAGCAGCGGAAGGAGCAGCATGATAAAGCTCACAGCCTGGGCCGTGTGGCCTTCTGCTGAGGGGAGTCATGGAGAGAGAACTGGAGCGAAGGGGCAAAGCCAGGACAAGTGATGACAGGAAAAGGGAAGAACAAAGAGCAGCTTACCTGGGACTCAGCTGATACCTCCCAATCTCCAACGCTCCCCATCTTTGGGACAGTAGGGACTCGGGGAGCGAGGACAGCTGAGAAGAAGAAAAATTCTCTAAAACCCCAGCTCTGCTCTCCACAGAACCACCTGCTTGGGCCCAGCTTTCCAAAGGCCAGGCGTGGGTCAAACTGAGACTATCCCCGGGCAATGCGAATCTCCCCTTTCCTTCCCTCCAACAGTGCCTGTCTCCTAAGCTGCCTTGAGTGAGGTCCCTTGTGGGAGATGCCAACCCAGAACTCCTAGGGTCACTGCCTCCCCCAGTCCCAGCCTGAAGCTGCCATGTGACTCAGCTCTAGAGGGGACGAGCTACCACTGGGAACTTCAATGCTTACGTGCGTGCCTTACTTCTCAGTGAGTCCACCACACACCATTCTGCCCCTGGCCTTGAATTCAGTACCTCCCTCCTCCCCATGTGCCCTTCCTCACCACCCCTTCCATCCCTCTTCCTTGAGGTTCCTTGAATTTTGGTACTCACCACTCTCTTTCAAGGCCTGGGGCGCCATCTTGGAGTCGAGATGCTTGGGAAGGTCAGGACACGGATTCCTCACCCATTGCCTCTGGGGCGGTCTCTCTGGCCAGTGCTGTGCCGATGGCTGCTGAAAGCTCTGAGATTCCCGCACTGCCTTCAAGGACCGGGTCTCTTCTCCACACAATTCCAGTCCCTACACACAGACGGTCAACGATCCCACTGTCAGTCCCACAAGACCAGTTTTGGTGGGGGCAGAAAATGTTCTTTAGAGGCAACAGTGATCTAGGGATTAACAGGCCGTTTTTAAGACCCAAAGATGGCTCAAGTATGACAACCACGCCCTCAGACTGCACACTGTTGAGACTGAGTTAAATCCACAATGTTTTCCTTTCACTGTAAACTTGGACAAGTTACTTATCTGAGTCTCTGTTCAGCCATATGGTAATAGTACCTGCCATATTGGGGTACAGGGTGGACTAGATGAGCAACATATACAGAAACCTTAGAACAGTGTCTACACACAGTGAGTGTTCAATAAATGCCATTTCTATTTCTTTTGAGCCTCGTGCCTCAGAGGTATTTTCACTCCTACGGTTTCTGATGAGGCATCTGGAGGGCGCAGAGTGATGACCCTGGAACCTAAGGATCTGGGTTTAGGTTGTGGTTCACAGGGACGGGGCTTTCTGAAACACTTGACTTTTAGGGACTTAGTTGAATCTATAAATTACAGGGACAATAATGCTATTTCTTCTATTTACATTACTGCTATAAGCATGCAAAGCAATCGCATATGTGAAAAGGTTCTATCTATATTATAAAAGGCCATGATGCCGTTAACACTGTAAGACCACCGGGAGGTGCATCGATGGGTCTCGTGGCGCAGCCCATCAGTGCTGCCCGTCTGGAGTCTAGCACGGTTTCGCGCGCTGGGACCCTAATTAAGTATAAAACCATTCAAATCAAGAGTCCTGTGAACATGGCATTGGAGGGTTTAGAGCAGTGATTATGAATGCTGGCTTTAGTCAGACTGTCTCAATTCACAGCCTGCCTCTACCTGCGTGGCCAATTACCCATCTTTTCTCTGCATCAGTTTCCACACTGGTAAAACGAGGATAATAGTTCTTATCTCGTTAAATTGTTCACAGGATGAAATGAGCTAATAAAGGGAAAAAACTTAGAACAATTCCTGGGACACAGTCATGCTCAATAAATGTCAGTTGCTCTATAACAATACTAACGATTATTTTGGAAATTACTAAGTTAGTCACAGCCCGCTGCCTTGCCTGACCCACTTCAGGGAGGCTGGCTGTTTGCCTCACCCGATGCCCTGCAGCCCGGGCCTCTCGGTGCCAATCCTCCACCAGGGCCACCGCCTCCTCGCCGCTCTCGGGGTGGCGCGCCTGCACCCAGGCCTGCACCTCCCTGGGTAAGATGGTCAGGAACTGCTCCAGCACCAACAGCTCCAGAATCTGCTCTTTGAGGCGGACCTCTGGCCTCAGCCAGTGACAGCAGAGCGCCCAGAGCTGGCTGAAGACCTCGTGCGGTCCCGATGCATCCCTGTACTGGAACTGCCTGAAGCGCTGGCGGGAGGCCTCGGGGCCAGGCACAGGGTCACGGTCCTTCTCCCGAGGTCTGGCTTCTGATCTCCACGCGTCCTCCCCCAGTTTCACAATCAGTTCTTCAAGCTCTGGTCGGGGAGACGCCTGGGACTCCAGGGCTACGGCCATACTCCGTCCTGGACGCCTCACTTCAGCTGGGCTGTCCTCATCCAACGTCTTCCTGCATCTACGGTGTGTCCTGCAAGGGGCTCCTGGGAGAGGAAATGCTTCCCGAGGCTCTGAAGGCAGAAAGATAAAGGACAGTGAGCAAGAGGACCCAGGAGCCTTACCTTCCCCGCTTCCTCACACCCACCACTGACACTGTGCCAGAAGCAGGAAGAGGGACCACAATCTGGCAGCAACACCAGCAGCCCTCTGGGACATGCCAAATGCCTTGGCCTGGCATCAAAGCCTCTGTGACCTGTCCCAGCATAGCCTTTCCCCTCTCTACATGTCCAAAGCCAGACCTTCCCTCATGTTGGGATAAACATCACCCCCTCCGGAAGGCCTTTTTTCCCGGTCCTTCAAGCGTTAGTCTTCCTCTAACGGTGCTCTCCTTGCAAAGCCCCTCTCTCACTCTATACTCCTGGTCATCCAGTTTGTTTTTACCATCTCTATGACTCCCAAAACTGCAGCCAGTACTTGTCTCAAGACCCCAAAATCCAACCACCTATATTTCCAATTGACTGTCTCTTAGGCACTCAAACTCAATGGGTCAAAAACTGAATTCAGCATTTTCTCCTGCAAGTCTGTCTCTCTTCTGGGGCTCTCCATCCAAAAAGGCACCAGCCCTATCTGGTTTGGCTCAGTGGATAGAGCAGCAGCACATAGACTGAAGGGTCCCAGGTTCAATTCTGGTCAAGGGCACAGGCAGAAGGCAAGTGATTGATATGTCTCTCTCACATCAATATTTCTCTGTCTCTCCTCCTCCCTTCCCTAAAAATCAAGGGAAAGTATCCTCTGCTGAGGATTAACAACAGACACCCACTTCCATCAATATACCTATGCCAGGAACCTGATCATCGTCTTTCTCCAAGATCCATGATCGGCAAACTGCGGCTTGCGAGCCACATGGGGCCCTTTGGCCCCTTGAGTGTGGCTCTTCCACAAAATACCACGGCCTGAGCGAGTCTATTTTGATGAAGTGGCGTTAGAAGAAGTTTAAGCTTAAAAATGTGGCTCTCAAAACAAATTTCAATCGTTGTACTGTTGATATTTGGCTCTCTTGACTAATGAGTTTGCCGACCACTGTCCAAGGTCCCCCATATCCAATTCATCACCAAACTGTGTGCACTTGGTCTTCTAACCATCTATATCTCCGAGGCCACCACTTTGGTCCAGAGAAATCATCACATTTGTCACTTGATCAGCATTTTATCTCATGTCCCTGCCTTCACTCCTCTCACCCTCCTAAACACCCTTCAGGGACCTCTCATCTCCCTCATTTCCCTTGCCCAAGCCTCATTTCTTCACCGTGCTCCTACCAGTCGAGGTGGTTTCAGCTGTACAGCTTGCAGCTCCCACATCGTGCTGCCCTATGAACCCTGCCTCATGTTGGGGCTCCTGTGGGAACAGTCTCTTCCCTTTCTTCACCTTCTTCGGGCTCAGCTTAAATTGTACTTTTCCAAGATTCAGTCCTGAGCCACAAGCTTCCACGCCACCTTATGTTTTCTGTATTGTTACCCGGTTCATTCTTTATAATTATCTACCCACTAGATCACAGGCTTCCCAAGGGACCTATCACAGTGCTCAGCACACACCGGAAGCACTCCTTGAACAGTGAAATAATGGTCAACTAATGATGGGGATGTGCCATGAAGCAAGGATTACAGGTAAGCCCTTTCTGTGCAAACTAGCTACGTAAGGAATGGCCTCGCTCATGCCAGAAGGAATCCTCTTCTCTTTATTCCCATCACTGTGACACTCGGCCACTTTCTAGGTTGCATCAGAGGGGGTGTGTACCTGTGTGTCCCCAGAGAGATTACAGCCACGCTGGTGGCAAGGAAGATAGCTTATTTCTCTTTTGTGTCACACCCTCAACTCCCCCACACTCACACTAAGCATGATGCACTAAACACAGGCGGCTCTCAGTCAATGCCTTTTGAGTGAATGTCTGAAGCTGCTGCTTTGATACAATGAAGACTCTGATCACACTCACGCTGGGTTATCTGGGAAAATGAGCCCTTTGTGTCATTCCCAACAAATCCAGATGACATAAGCAATGTCTCCTCAAAGGAGGCTATCAGCTGCTTCCATGTGGGGATGACATAGCTGAATTGAGAATGGAGGGAGGGTGGTATTTTGTTATTAGGTCATCTGACTGAACTGTCTAGAAATAAGACAAGGGTGATGAAAAACAAAGGTGTGTCCTAAAGACCCTCACATAGTTAGAGAGAGGCTAGGAACACAACTTCCTGCTCGTCCTTCAGCTATCGACTCAATGTCACCTTATCTGTTAAGATTTCCTTGACAAGCTATCATGCCCGGCCCCCATCCCTGCTCCCCAAGAATCGCCTCCCCAATCTGTGTTCCCTAAGCATGTGGCCCATACCTCTAATATATGTTATCCTACATTATTGTAGTGACTTGTTCTTCTATCTGACAGCTCCCCACTCCATTGCATTACTAGGTCCAGGACTGTATCTTACTCATTTCTGTATCCACAGTGCCCAGCCCAGTGTCTGATAAATGGCAGGGCCATGGGAAGTCTTGTTGACTTTTATTAAAACAGTTAAGCTGGTACATTAAAAACCTAATGGGCTATGGAAGACCCATAATTCATATCACGCTGAAGAATTAACCTTTCCTGATTTTCTTTTAAAACCACAGCCTTAATCATGCACTAGTCCAAGCACATTTGTGTCTCTTGCTCAAACGAGGACTGATTCACCAGTCATCTACAGAATCCCACTAGTACCCTGCACTGTACTGGGAGCTAGAGAAGCAACAGGAACCAGGGTCAACCATTTCTACCTTCTTAAAAGTTAGTCTACTAGGAGACAATCCATGAGCAAAGTCTGGACTTCTGCACAGAGAGAACACGGCAACAAAACAGGCAGTTAGTCGGCCTACCAGGCCCACAGCCCAGAGTCTCAGAAAACACACATTTCTTCTGGGAAGACTGGGAAGTCCCAAAGGTTCTTTTTTAATACAAATCTGCAGATGTTCTGCTACTCTCCTACATACGCACAGCAGCCTCTCCATAGGGAGGTCAACACAGTCAGCCAACAGCAGAGTGACTTCACAGAGATGACAGGAAAGACATGGACAAGGACATTCCGCAGCCTGAGACTCCCAGGAACCCCTAGGGCCTCCTCGAGTCAGCAACCTCAGAGCGCGCCCACGGTGACAGGCCCTGGCTGAGTGCTCGACATTCATCCTCTCACTGAATCTTCCAGGCAAGCCAGGGAAGTACCGTTAGCGCCGATCTGCCTTACATGGACCTGTAACTTGCACATGTTAAACTAAATGCAAACTAGGAAGAAGAAGGACACAGATATGATTTAAATAGTGCATCAGTTCCACCCAGTGTGTCTATTCCGGGGAGAGCACGCGGTGATGACGCCGTGACTCTGCTGGTCCCGGGTCGGTCCCGGTTCCCTCGGGCCTCTCTTTCCCCTGAGTGTGAGCAGTGTCTTTCTTCAGCCTGGTCCCTAAACACAGGCCAGCTCTTCCTCCTCGTGTTCAGGAAAACCCAGCTGTGCTGGTCAGCTTACTGAAACACAACACGTTGGTTCCTGCATGGCTCCCTGCCAGAGAGCTGACTGTGGTTGTGGCTAAATATGATTATCACTCGCCATGCTGCCTGCAGAATATCATTATCCTGTGAGGTCTGACTCCACTATATCTTCAGTTCTATATACAGGGAGGGAACTGGGTTTTTATAAAAAAAGATTCACTTAAGGTTACACAACTAGCAAGTGGGAGAGTTGGACTCTAAGCCCAGGTCCAATTCCCCCTTTCTTTAACCCCACCATGTAGCCTGCTCTAGGTCTGCCAGGCACCCCACGTCCTGAGAAGATGGTATGGAGGAGAGTGGGAGGAACGCTGAGGCAGGAGTGAGCAAATCGGGGTGCAGTCTCCCTAGATTGCAGCTTACAGCCTGACCCTACTCACAGTTAAGCCAGGTTCCCCCCCTTAGTACGATGGGAGCAGAGCAAAAGGACAGCAGATTAAAACCAGTGGCTACAAATTTAAGTGGCGAGAGGCTTGGCAGTGTCAATGAGTGCATGAGTGGAGTGGGGACTGTGGCCGCTACAGCGTGCCAAAGGACCAAGGCCCAGTGTCCACAGGCCTTCTAATTTTTTTGAGAAGTCTGAATTCTAGATTTCTAAATGTTGGCAACCTATTCAAATTATTTCAAACACCCTGAGGGTTAAACAGAACGTGACCATGGACTTCATTCAGCCCCGGCTGTCACTCTGCCACCTTTTAGCTGAGTGATCGCTAAGGTTCCTGCCAATCTCCTGGAAGACCTAGAAAGAGTGCAGGTTCCCCTGAGCAATGAGGAGTTGGCTGCTGTCGAAATCAAGATCCCGCTACAAACCCAGGGAATCTGGGAGGCATCCTGGCTCCTGGGACCGTGAGGGTGGATGTGGGCGTGAAGAACCCGCCCAGAAAACAGCGGGATGGGAAAAGATCTGCCCCAGTCCCAGGGGAAAGGCCAAGGCTGGTCTGTGACCTCCAAAGAGAAAAAAAACTGGGAGTTCCTGAAAGCTTTCTAGCTCAGGTGGTTGATGGTCCAAGCTATTGCTTAAACAGCCTGACCTTACACTTCAGGCCATAAATCAGAGAAAGCAGGCAGATAGCTTTCACTTAAAGCACCAACTTCATTCAACTGTGTTAAGGACTCTGAATCCCATGTGAATACGTGCTGTGACCAGTGAGCTATGCCTGCCGGGCACAGGAAGAGGAAGTGGAAGCACACATTCCATGCATGTGCCACCCCTGGCTTCAACTCCCATAGGCACTGAATCAGCTTCCAGCAAAAACAGCCATAACAGGAAGGGGAAGACTAAAACTCACACCCCTGGAAACCCACCGGAAGGAGCACCTTTCAGCCTGCAATGGCAAAGCTCACCCTGGACGGTCTTTATTCACACACTCATCAAGTATTTATTAGGCAATGGGAAGCAGAGCTGACTCAGAAACTGTTCCTGTCCTGGAGGTGCTTACAGTCTGTGGAAGAGAGAAAAAGAAATCACAGCTAATCATGGCGATCCCATGTGGACAATGCAGTAAAGAGCTGTGAGGGAGCTAGGGGTTTGGGGAGTCCTTTAACAGTTTAAGCCTCGAGGCAATTAAACAAAGTAACATCTGAGTTGGTGGTTCCTGAAGAAAAAATAGTTCTCTTGGCAGAGAAAGGGGAGTGGAGAGAGAGTGTGATCAGAGAAAACAGCCTATATAAAGGTGGGGAACCAAACTGCCTCCCCGCCCCCAAAATGGGGATAACCGTGGTAGCCCTGGAGTGTGGGGCACGAGAGGATTAGGCTGCAAAGTAGTTTCCGAAGGACCTCGACTATCAGGCTGCCGTGTCTGGACTGAATTCTATCAGTGAGGAGTGCCAAATGGAGGCTTTTAAAGCAGAAGGCATCCTCGGATGCGTGGGTTAAACAGATCACACTAGCTACATTGTCCAGGCTGAGAGGTGAAAGATGGAGGCACATTCAGGACACGGAGTGACCTGAAGATCCCTGGCGTGGGAGATCGCAAGAGAATCCGGAAGGCACCTGGGTAAAGGGGAGAAGGGTGCCATTCACTTCCATCAGGCGTCAGGAAGGAAGTGCAGGTGTGGGACAGAACACAATAGCTGGTCCCACCCACTGGGCTCCACAAGTCACAACCATTAGAGAGTGTTAAGGGCGCAGCCAATGAGAAATCTGCTCTGGGTGGGCAGGCAGAGGCTGGTTCGTTATTTTAAGGTCGGGCTTCCAGCTCAGGCCTCTTATCTTCACTTCTTGCCTGGGCCCCCGACCAGAGCCCCTCTCCCTCCTCCCTCTGTGGCCTCCTGGCCCTTCCAGACTCCCCCACCTCCAGAACCGCTCTCGGTGGCCTCACCTGCAGCCCTAAGCCCGTCCTCACCCCCAGAGCCCCTCTAGCTCCCTCCTCATCCCCAGCCCCTCGAGGACCCTTCCCACCTCCGGACGCTCCATGCCCTGACCGCCCCTCACCCTCACCACCCACCCATAAAAGCTGCTTTCTCCTCTCACCCCTTCCCCGGCCCCCTGCGACACATCACCTCCTCTACGTCTCCAGCCTAGAGCCCTAAGTCTCAGGTGCCCCCGCCCCGCCACCCGGACTCACCCCACCGAGACACCCACTTCACAACGGGGCGGAAGTGCTCCAGGGTTCGCGCAGGGGCTGCTGGGACGCGGAGTCCGACCGGCGCCACCCCGAGGATGGAGCGTCTGCGACTACAACTCCCAGAAGGAACCGCGCGAAAGCTGGTAAGCGGCCTCTTCCGTTCGCT
>PVJN01018170.1:0-39294 GCA_004026805.1 Lasiurus borealis
GATCTGTAGCGTACTAAGACTTCCCAAACTATTTTATGCATTATTTCTTATCTCCCAATCAAAATTTCACCTCTATTTAGAAGTGAAATTCTATCAGAAGAATTGTCTGCAATAATATGTCCTATTTTGTTCTGTCCAAATGAACAGTCATGAGCCTTGTGTGGTTCTTCAGCACTTGAAATATGGCTACTGGCATAAAAAAACATATTCAATTTAAACTTAAATAGCCACATGTGACTAGTAAGCACCATATTGAGCAGCAAAAATCTAGAAGGAAATAAAATGGCTTTATTTCTTCTGACCTCTGTATAAAGACAAGGCAAATTAGTAAGTGTTGAGTTAATGAAATAGAATGAGTAAGGAATCTTTAAGAGCGGATTCCCCCACTACCTAAGCTAGGGAGCAGAAATCTTTACTTCACTGACACTTTCACTGTAATAAAATCCTATACGTATAATAAAAGACTAATATGCAAATTTGACCAAGTGGTGGAACAACCTGTGGAACGACCAGTTGCTATGATGCACACTGACCACCAGGGGGCAGACATTCAATGCAGGAGCTGCCTCCCTGGTGGTCAATGTGCTCCCACAGGGAGAGTGCCGCTCAGCCAGAATCTGGGCTCAAGGTTGGCGATTGCAGTGGTGGTGGCGGAGACTCTCCTGCCTCCATGGCAGCACTAAGGAGCAGTGAGAAGGCTGGTGGTAAGGAGCAAGGGGTCCTGGACTCCAAGAAGGATGTCCGACTGCCTGCTTAGGGTCCCAAACTGCTAGAGGACTCAGGCCGGGCTGAGGGATCATCCCCCTCCAGTGCACAAATTTTGTGCACTGGGCCTCTAGTGTTATAATAAACATATGATACAGCATGCAGTCCTAGAGGTGTTCGTGAAGATAGTAAAGAGGATCCTTAACTTACATGCCATGTTTTGGAAAAGCCAAGCAACATAACATACTTTTACTAAAATACAGGGATAGGCAAAAGTAGTTGCACTATGATATTCTTTTGAGTTAATAACACATATTGTAATAATCATAGCTTGTATATCTTTTCCATACAAACCTACTTTTCCCAACTCTGTGGACAGTCAGTTATATCTTTGGCTAATAAAAAAGGTCACTACTTGTTTCTTGACAGAACTTTGGGTCCATAGGGAGAAAAACAAAAGGGGACTTTTGGTGAGGAAAGGATGGAGTCTGGAATTGCAACTCAAAGAGCGTTTCCTGCAGAAACTATGTCCTAAGGCAGGTGTCTTTATAAATATTGTTAAACAACTGCCAAATTCTCACTGAGTGACTTCGGTATATACACACACATTCTGATAACCCAGTTGTTCTGATTTGAGGGCCACACCTAATTAATAATAGGTATCTCTTAGAAAATAAACGAGGCTCTAGATCAGTGGTTCTCAACCTTCCTAAGGCCGCAACCCTTTAATACAGTTCCTCATGCTGTGGTGACCGCCAACCATAAAATTATTTCCGTTGCTACTTCGTAACTGTAATTTTGCTACTGTTATGAGTCGTAATGTAAATATCTGATATGCGGGATGTATTTTCATTGTTACAAATTGAACATAATTGAAACATAGTGATAATCACAATTAGATATTGTGAAATATTTACTTCTAATTACAAATAAATGAAATTTTGTCTTGAATCGTGGTGTAGCACGGGTAACAGTCTTAATATAACAACAGTAAACTACATTACTACATTTCCCGATGGTTTTAGGCGACCCCTGTGAAAGGCTCATTTGAGCCCCAAAGGGGTCGTGACCCACAGGTTGAGAACCTCTTCTCTAGATCACTGGGAATCCCTGGAAGTGGCCCAGTCATGGATTCATGTTTCCTGAACCCAGAGGGGTGAGGTGAGGCTGCTCAGCCCAGGCCCACCATTTTGCTTAAAGGAACACACCTCCAAAAATCTTAGGGATTTTATTACGATTTGAACTGCTATGGAACATGTCTTTTCTTTTGCCTTTTAACATTTTTATTTTTAATTTAAAACCACTGGCCACAGTAAATTCAGCCTTCTGTCCTTCCCAGCCTTTGCATTTCACAAAGCGGCCCATCAGCTCTCCCTGCTCCTGCTCCTGCGCCCGGTACAGCACCCCGGATACTGCCAACTTATACTCATTACAGCAACTGGGCCCTCCAGGCGGGCCCTCCAGGCTGAGTGTAGGCAGAGCCAGGCTCTTGCCCGTGCTGGTAAGATTTGCATCAGCAGCTGTGAGCTTCCTATCCCCACTTGGGTGCTGTTCCCTCTGCGATCCCATGACCAGCGAATGCTGCAATATGATTTTAGATTTTAAAATCATAAAAGCACTCATCAAAAAACCGTAAGAGGCCGAAACCGTTTTTGGCTCAGTGGATAGAGTGTGGGCTTGCAGACTGAAAGGTCCCAGGTTCGATTCCGGTCAAGGGCATGTACCTTGGTTGCAGGCACCTCCCCAGTAGGGGACGTACAGAAAGCAGCTGATCAATGTTTCTAACTCTATCCCCCTCCTTTCCTCTCTGTAAAAAATCAATAATATATATATAAACCGTGAGAGGTCATTTTCTCTGGACATCTCAAACCATGATCTTTTGATTAAAAAAAAAATCCGCTATTTTAGAAGCTTAATTTCTCCCTTGAAAACAATTTGCAAATGACACGTTACCTAAAGAAAAAAGAGAGAGGGAGGGGTGGGAAACACTTGATTTTTTTCACACGGAAACCATGAAGACATAAACGTGAGGTGCACTTTCAAACGAGCCGGGTGCAGAACTGGGCAATTAACTTCACAGTTTGCAAGACGGTGTCACGACCATTTGTAACTGAAATTCCCAAGCCATCACTCTGTCCATTGCTTTGCATCAACAGCGTGTCAGCAACCCCAAGGAGGCCGCACTATCTGGGGTGACTCCTGTGCGGCCTCTGGCACCCCGGGATTATCAGACCAGCCGCAGGCTGTGTGCTTTGAGGTTTTTTCTTTTTTTTTTTCTGTGAATAAGATTAAACCCCGAGGCCAAACCCTCCCAGTCCTCTTGCAGTGCCCGTCATGAGACCACAGAGGGAAGTGCCCCTGGGGATGCGAGGGCCACAGGTACTGCCCAGCTTTGCTGCGGATGCAAATCTTCGCGGCCCGGGCTCGCGCCTCTCCCCCGGCTCCCTGGGCCTCGGCCAAGATCGGCCTGGCGGGCTCCACTGCTGTCATGATTGCAACTCGGCGGCAGCATCCGGGATGCGGGGCCGGGGACGCGAGCAGGAGGGGGAGGAGGAGGAGATGGTGGGCCCCTTCGCAGGACGCCGCGCCGGAAAGGGCTGACGGCTGAGCCGACTGGTTCCCCGCGCTGGAAGAAAGCCCTGCGCCCCGATCTCTACCGGCACCTCTGCTCCCCGCAGCCTGGCGGCCCCCGCAGCCCGGGGCGGGCGAGGTAAGGAGATCCTCCCGGGCTCGGCCGCTCGGCGTCGGGCCACGGGGCGGCGCCGAGCTCGCCCTCGGGAGGCGGGCGTCACCCTGGGCCGCGGCCCGCGGAGGCCGCGCGCGCGCAGCTCGGCGAGGCGGAGCCCCGAGGCCCGAGCTGGGGCCGTGCATGGGCGGCCGCGGGGGTCGGGGGTGCGGGCGGTAGGGGCACCCCGGCTCCTAGCTCGGGGGGAGGTCGCCGGGCGAGGAGGATGCTGCAGCCGGAGGCGCCGAGCTCGGTCCCGGGGCTGCCGGGCGCCCGCCGCGGCGGAGGGGCGCAGAGCGTGGCGCGGGCCGGGCGGAGCTAAGAGGCGCGCGTCTCCCGCGTCGCGCCGCCCGCAGCTCCCCGCCCCTGGCCAGGCCCGCGAGCCCGTGGCGGCGGATGCCCTGACCGCGCGGGGCTCGGTTGCAGGGCTGGCCGGGCGCCGCGGCGGCTCGTGGGAGAGGGAGGCCCGCGCGGTGCCGGGTGCGGCCGCGGCCACCCGCTCCGGACGCCGGCCCCCGGGGTCGTGCGCCTCGGCGCTCCGCCCTCCCGGCCCGGCTCCTCCTCGGCGCACGTCCCGTCTCCCCTCCGCCCCGCCACGACCCCTCCTCCCAGCTGCCCGGGAGGATGCGCTCCCCCGCGCCGAGCTGCGGAGGCCACGGTCCCCAGAAATGCGTGCGCCCGAGCCCCTGCTCCCGGACCCGCGGCGCCGGCGCCCGCGCCCTGTAGGTAGGTGCGCCCGAGCCCCAGCGCCGGGACCGGCCGAGGAGTCCTCGCGCCCGCCTTGGGCTGCGGATGCTGCCGCTGGGGAGCTGTTAGGGGGTGAGGGGGGCAGGGCCCGGGACCCGCCAAACTTGCCTCCCGCCTGCGTCGGCGGGGGCGCTCCGAGGGGCGGCTTGGCGCAGCCCTGGGGCGACCGGACCGCCTCTGCCGGAGCCCGGGGCGCCGAGAGGAGTCGGACCCTTCCCCGCCCACCCCCAGGCCGGCTCGGCGCGCTGCGGGCGGGGGTGGGGAGGACACCTTGGCGTGAGGCTGTTTTTTTGGGGGGGGGGTGGGGAGGGGCAGGGAGGTGGGGAGAGACCGTTGCATTTCCAGCAGCTCAGGTACACTTATGTCATCTTATTATTATTATTATTATTATTATTACTATTATTATTTTTCCGGCTGCAAGAGCAGATGCGATTTTTCTGTTTCAGCCAAACGGGTGGACCTGGGAGGCGTTGTTAGCGGCGGCGGCGGCAGAGAGAAGTCGCTGTGGGTTTTTGGTGGATTTCAGGGCTGTTACATAAAACAGGTGGCTCACACCCTTACAGCCAGCATGTTTAGGGCTGGCCAGAAAAGGGGCTTCTAGAAGTCAGATTTATTCCAGGGGAGGCTGGGGGGGGGGGGGGAAGGGGAGGGTCCCGGGCTGCTCCTCGGGTGCAGGGATGTGTGCTCGGTGCAAGTTTGTTACAGGTGTCGGGACGCAGGCAGCGAGCCGCCAGCAGAGGCAGCCTCGGGAGCAGCCCGGCTCCTAACCGGGGGTTAGTGACGGTTTGTGTTGTTTCTGGGAAACCCGTTGTGCCTTCTAGCAGGTTATGGTTGTTTTATTTTAAAGGAATGGAAAGGTGTACAGTTTTGCGAAAGGGAATCCTTGTGAGGTCCAACGTATTGAGGTTTCGAGCTTCGTAAAAACGAACCAGTGTGAAAACTCCAGGCGGGCTAAGCCTGGTTCAGTCCCCTAATCCCCTGCATCTAATGCTGATGGTGCATTTTTATTGGTTATTTGTAAGAACTGTTTCAAGCTTCATCACCTAAAGACAATTTAGTGTCAAACGTGTACTAGTATTTGTCTGTCCTGTGGCCGTTGAAGTTTAACTGGATTTTGAAAACTCCTTCTTGGCGTGAATAGTCAAATTCGGTTAACGTCTAAGTTTGAATTTTGCCATTTTTTTAAAGACCATATGGGTAATTCTCCCCCAGCTCTTAATATAAGTTTATTTCATATTTCATGTCCAAGCTTGTAAGTTTTCCAGTCCCACTGGTAAAAATCACACTTATTTCAGTTAAACTCCGACACACCATTTTTAAAAGCACGAGTCATCTTTAAAAGAAAACTCTAAGTTACTCCGGAGGTAATAGTGGTTTTGGTTAATAAGTGACGTATTAACTCGCCTCCAAGTTGAGTTGTTATGGTTGATCTAATTATATGTGTTTTGTTACAGGGAAAGGTAAAAATAAAGCATGGAGAGGTGTCTAGGATTCTTGAATGATTCAAAATATATGTTATAGTTACACCTTTTTAACTCGGTGGGTTTTCCTCAGTATATAAAGATGTCAGTATGTAAGATTATAAGTTTGACAGCCAGGGTGGTTGTGCAATCAGGGGCTTGGAAGAGCCAGTAGTGCCTTTCTGTTTTTAAATTTAATATTTTCTTGAAAGAAATCAAGGATAACTGCATCACATTTTACAGTTTATTTTTTTGCACTATGATATTTCCTGTTCTTATTTTTATTTTTTGATATGTAAGTTTTCTGAGTCAGTAGTAACCTCTTTTCAATCGCTTTGTTTAACAAAATTATTTGGGTGTGGTTCAGTCATTTGCTTGCTTTCTCTTTTCCTTTTTTTTTTTTTTGTCATTTTAATACCTCTTCGCTATCCTCACTACATAGTACCCAAAAGACTTATTTTCACAAAACTACAATTAGCTGGAGTTTATTCTTTTTATATATATATGTTTTATTGATTTTTTTACAGAGATGAAGGGAGAGAGATAGAAAGTCAGAAACATCGAGAGAGAGACATCGATCAGCCGCCTCCTGCACGCCCCACAGTGGAGATGTGCCCCCAACCGGAATCGAACCTGGGACCTTTCAGTCCGCAAGCCGACGCTCTATCCACTGAGCCAAACCAGTCTGGGTTGCAGTTTATTCTTATTGCTTCTCTAGCCTACTTGGATTCTTTCTAGATGGGGAGGAAATAATACTTTTAAAGCAAAAGCTGCTATGATTAGGGAAACTTTCAGTGGGAGGGCACTTATGGAAAATAAGATTCCTTAAAATAAAGCAAAAATTTCCCTCAAGAAATACAGATAATAACATTTTACACATCTTAAATTGGTAATCGAGGATAATGAGCAGTTAATTTACATTGTTCTTCCTTGCACACTTTAAACTTCTCAGAAGAACCCTCCCCTATGGTTTCATTAAACTCGTTTTACTTTGTTGCAGATAATAAATACTTATTTGTTCATTTGACAGATAGAAGTGGACCTTTAAACTGTGCTGGTACACTTGGCCTTGAGATAAATGAAGTATGAGCCGGTTCTTAATCTCAGAACTGAAGAGGCATTTTCCTGTGTGTACCCTGCATGTAAATGTACTATGCCCCTGTGAATCCATGCTTCACTACCTGTCTGGTGAGACCCCAAAACCCCTCTCCAAATGCACCACTGGAATGCAATTCTAAGACCTGGATTTACTCTGTCTTACTTTTCTTAAGTTTTTATTGCAGAAACCTCTGCCCCTTCCTTGGTACATGTTATTTACGGCCCTTTTTATCCTGGCATCATTTTTTTTTTTATTCCAATTCATTTCACCCCACCCCATTTATTTGTTGTTGTTTACATCCAGTAGGATTCACTCAATTCATATACATTGAAACTAAAATTGTTACGGTTGTAGAAAAAGCATAGGAAAGAAAATTTGTATAGCCTTGAATTTCCAATGTGGGGAACTGGTGATTAAAGAGTACTGTACTTGCTGTCCATTAATCTCCTCTCGACAGTTGTGTAGAATGCCTTTGTTTCTGCACAAACTACAGAATATGAGTTCTCTGCTCACAAATTTGATCAGAAGCTTAATCAAGAGAAATCATGTTTGTAGAGGGTTGGCTGAACAGAGGCCATGACATCCACCTTTCCCCCTGTAATTCCGGGTGTTAGACCGGGAGTTTAGCCTGACCTTCAGAAATGACATACTTTGGGACACACTTTGGTTACTTTGTTTTTGCATCCTGTGCAGCTCCCCCTGTGTTCACACTGAGGGATTCTATGAATAAAGACAGTTACAAGAAACTTACTGTTATGTTAGGAGATGAGGTTATTAAAATCATGGTCCCTTCTGTAGCTCCTGTTTGAAGACCAATGCATGAAATTCCATTCAGTTCTAAATGCCAAAGAAAAGCTTTATTTTCCCTGAACAAATTAGTATGTCTACTTTTCATCATGCAGAACCAGGATCATTTCCCTTTCTGATTTGGCAATGAGGAAACAGACAAAGTCAGATTTGCAACTCAGTTTTAATAACTCTTTAAAAACCTGTGACCTTACTGTTGATATTCACACTTTCCCTTTGATCTTGAGCCTCTGTTCTACCTTGTTTTTGTTGTTTCGGATTCTTATCGAATTATATTTTCCCATTTTAAGCCGACTCACATCCTTGGTGGGACAAGGCAAAATATAAAACATAAAACCAAATAAACGAAAACATTCGGAAAATTGATCTCTGGACGCAGTATGTTTTTAATTAACAATTTAGTCAGTTCCATTAAATACGCTTTGAACAAGTATTGCGAGTTGAGTATGATTGAGCTTATATAGCCAAATGGGAAACAATGTTATATAGTTTTGCAAAAGTAAATTGCACTTATTTTTTAACTTTAATTTATGTCCACTTACCACTAATTTAGAATTGGTAAAAGCATTCACTGTAAGTCAAGGGCACGTATCTGGTTTGCAGGTTCATCCCTGGCTCAGTTGGGGCATATGTGCGGGAGGCTGCCAGTTATGTGTGACTGGGTGTTTCTCTCTCTCTCCCACTCTTCCTCTTTCCTCCCTCCCACTCTCTCTAAAAATCAGTGGGAAAAAATGTCCTCAAGTGAGGATTCATGAAAAAAAGAAACTATGAAATGTTGACCCTGATCGATGGTATGATCCACCTGGAGAGAGTGGGCCTTAGTATGTGAATGAGGTATTTTTTAATATATTTTATTGATTTTTTACAGAGAGGAAGGGAGAGAGAGAGAAAGTCAGAAACATCGATGAGAGAGAGATGTCGGATCAGCCGCCTCCTGCACGCCCCACAGTGGAGATGTGCCCCCAAGCAAGGTAAATGCCCCCGACCGGAATCGAACCTGGGACCTTTCAGTCCACAAGCCAACGCTCTATCCACTGAGCCAATCGGTCTCGGCATGAATGAGGTATTTTTAACTCCCAGCCCAGTAACCAGACGGCGCCCACAGTGCTCGCCTTTATTGCAGAGGCCAGTCCTGGGGTAGTTTGCTGTTGACTGATTAACAGGATTCACAGAGCAAGAATTCCGTCGTGTTTGTTCAGCACAGTTCCCGTGCAATCCTCTGGTGGGTGACTGATCACTAACCTGCTGTGCTGTGGAGAACAGAAAAAACGTGAGATGACGCCAGAGGTGTGAGAAACCTCAAGATCTTTCCTTTTCTTCCTGTAATTCCCACCTCACTGAGCAAACCGGGCATGTGGGTACCAGGAATTGAGGGCGCCCTGAGCAGCTGTCATAGATATTCTAGCTATGGGGTGAGGACAGCCCCTACTGTACAGTCTAAAGCACAGTTTCAGGCTGTTGGTCTGTGGGAACAGCCTGCTCCGTCCTTCTGGTTCCAGGTGCTCACCCTGAGCCCTCACGGAGGTCCTGGTGGTTACCCCCAGGCACTGCCTTATCTATAGGGTCCCACTGCAACAGCTCGTTAGCAACACTCTGTTACCTTGAGTCACAGCACCTTCCAAAGTAGTTCCAATTTAACATGCCTTAACCCTTTAAAAAGCATTCCAGGAAGAATTTAGTCCATTTGGAGCCTATTGCAAAATAGCGTAGACGGAGGAGCCTTTAAGCCGCAGAAATTTATTGCTGACAGTTCTGGAGCCTGGACGTCCAGGGTCAGGGTGTCAGCATTGCACGGTCGAGGGTGGTGAGGGCCCTCTTCCGGGTTGCAGACTGCTGACTTTTTCTCTTTTTGGTCTCACGTGGAGGAAGGAGCTAGCTGTCCCTTGAGGCCTCTTTTATGAGGGCTGTAATCAATCCCATTCAGGAAGGGGCTGCCCTCATGACCCAATCATCTCCCAACACCCCACCTTATAGCATCGCCTGGAGCATTAGGTTTTCAGAATAGGAATGGGAGAGGGAGGTGCGCCCACAGTCTATACCAGGAATAGAGAATTCACAAAGAAGGAACTACAAATTGCCAAGACGAGAGAGAGAGAGAGAGAGAGAGAGAGAGAGAGAGAGAGAGAGAGAGAGAGAGAGAGAGAGAAAACCAGCCTCATTGCATCAGAGAAATGCACATTATAATTCGATTTTAAAAGTTTATAACAGTGCCGGCAAGGTTTAGGTTGGGTCCCATTCCCTCTCAGTGGATGGGGAGAGGGGAGAGGGTATGTCGGTATGCTGTGGATGGAGAGCAGTTTAGCTCCTGGAATCCCTTGGCACCAGTGATTCTGTTCTAAGGGCACAGCCTAAGGAACTCAGAGATGTGGCTGGATTTCAGTGATGCGCAGGTTTTCCGTGGGAGGCAGGTGGAACGGTAGACAATGTTAAGAGCAGGGACACTGAGCCAGTTGCTGGATTGGAGTCCTGGTGCACCTTTTACCAGCTGTGTGCACTTAGGCAAGTGAATTTCTCCCTGATTTTCTTGGCGGTGAAATAAAGATAACAGTATCCATCTCCCAAAAATGTATTGAGAATTAGGTAAGTGAATATCCGTAAAGAACCTGGAACCCTGTGTGCCACAGAGTGAGCAATTGTATACGTATCAGTTATCATCATGGTTGATATTGCGAACATTGGAGACAAGTCCAGCAATGGAGACTTTTTAAATGATAGTATACCCAACTGTATTTTCAAAAAGAAATCCTGATTTGACTTTAATCTTAACTGTATAGAAGAAAGACAGGAAAGTTACACAATGTTAACTCCCCCAACCCCCATGGAATCATAGAAATGATGGGATCATTTTTCACATTTTCATTTGTTATCTATATGTACTGCAGTGACACTCGCTAGAAATTATTAAGGTGATAATAAAGCATTCTGTGCTTCGCTTTACCAAATGCATATTCATTTTGCATATTTTATACTTTCTCTTCCTCCTCTCAAAGCGACTCATATTTCACTTCCCCATCATCTTCACCCACGTGCCGTCTGCTTGGTATTTTCCTGTGTTCAGCTCCATTGCTTTGTGTATAGATCAGCTCCAGGCTAGTTCTTCAAGAAGAAGGAGACCAGGAGAAATGATTCAGGAGATTTTGTGGGTGGTGGCTTCCTTCCGCTTGGAAGTTTAATCCCGAGAATGCTGCTTAGGTCATCATGGAATTGTGTCCTCTGCACATTTCAGGCTCTCAGCCTCGCCTTCCACTCCCCCCTGCATGAATGAGCTCAACACTGCAAGAGGGGCAGAATCCTCAGGACCCTCACGTGCTCTTCTGGTGGCGTGCAGAAACTCGCCAGGCCTCTTAGTCGAATCAGGTACACTGTCAATCCTTAGTCTGTTGTTCAAAACCAGCCACATGGTCAAGTGAGGGAAGATGTACACTCTTCGTCCTAGTGCAAAGCACCACGAAGTATTTATTGTTCCTTTCAGGGAAGGAATTCACAACGGAGATGAGCAATCCAGACTAGCAAAGGGCCATTTTTCTTCGGAATTCTACAAGAACTTTTTTATTAATATATTTTATTGATTTTTTTTTACAGAGAAGAAGGGAGAGAGACAGAAAGTCAGAAACATCCATGAGAGAGAGAGACATCAATCAGCTGCCTCCTGCACACCCCACTGTGGAGATGTGCCCGCAAGCAAGGCACATGCCCCCGACCGGAATCGAACCCGGGACCTTTCAGTCCGCAAGCCGACGCTCTATCCACTGAGCCAAACCAGCTTCGGCAACTTTTTTAAATATATATATATGTTATTGATTTCAGAGATGAAGGGAAAGGGAAAGAGAGAAAGAAACATCAATGAAAGAACCATTGATTTGCTGCTTCCTACACGCCCCCCACTGGGGATTGAGCCTGCAAATCAGGTGCATGTGCCCTGACTGAGAATCTAATCGTGACCTCTTGGTCCATAGGTCAGTGCTCAACCACTGAGCCATGCTGGCCGGCTACAAGAACTTTTAAATCAATCAACTTAATAAACCTTTTTAACCCCGACTCTGGGAAAATTCTAGTTGAAACTCATACGCATAATTTGCTTTCAAGAAGAGGTCATAGTACTTCACAGTGCTGACTTCATTTCCTGCTGGCCAGGGCTCCTTGCCCCCTAGACCAGTGGTTCTCAACCTGTGGGTCGCAACCTCTTTAGGAGTCGAACGACCCTTTCACAGGGGTGGCCTAAGACCATTGGAAAAATGCAGATATTTACATCACGATGCATAACAGTAGCAAAATTTCATGGTTGGGGGTCACCACACATGAGGAACTGTATGCAAGGGTCGCGGCTTTAGGAAGGTTGAGAACCACTGCCCTAGACACTTCGTCATGCTTTGTCCTGAACCCACCTTGGTATGTTTCTCACATGTTAGACTCTACCTGTACTAACCGAACCCTGCTGCCCCTCTCTTGGTCTTTACCTGACACGTGAGGCAGAACCGGAGAGAAGGGCTGTCCTTTGAGCGTGCTCTGGGAGAACGTTACTGTTTCTGGTGTACGGATGATTGACGGTTGTGTGGCACTGCTGAAATGTCACCGCCAGTGCTTGCTAGCGGCACCATCCCACTTCAAACACCTTTCCTGACAACGCTGGCCCTTTTCTTTCCCTTCGTACCTCGCTGTGCGTAACCCATTTTACTTGGCATTCATTTTGATTATGCCTTTTCTCCTGCTTGCTTTACGTATGCAAACTTTATCTCCCTTGTTAATAACAGAAGTTCCCTTGGAGAATATTGAGTTTCGGAATTGCATCCTAAAGGAAAACTGGCCAGCGCTTTTGAAGGGTGGGTGGCTGAAGCGAAAATTCTCTGCAGTAAACGTAGCCTAGCGTTAGAGGCTGTGTTTGTTATTAGTGGTTCTGATGCTGGTGTGAGACAAAACGGACCGTTCTGGCTTTAACTCGTGGCTCTTTGACCTTAAACACGTTCTTTAGCCTTTCTAAACCTCACATCTTTTATCGGAAAAGGATCAGGAAGATGGACACCTTCATACAGTCGTAAAGATTCTTCTGTGTGGAACAGCCCTGACCCCAAAAATGTGGTGCATGTGGTTCATGTTCAAAACACGTTGAATGTTGCTGCTTGTTGTCATCATTGCAGTCACTAACCAGCTTGAGTTAGTTCCCTGTATGATTTCAATGTTTAGGGCAGATTTGAATCTAATCCACAGGTGTCGTTGAAAGTAGGGATCATTTTCATAAACACGTGAACATTTGGGTTGATTGGCATCTCAGTGGGTAGAATTCTCTGTCCCATGGACACATTTAATTGCTATCACAGCTCTTTTTACAGGTAAAGAAATTTTACAGAATTTCCTTTACCTGTAAAAGGGCTGGAGAGATTGAGTAACTCGCCCCTGGCGACCTGTCATGGAAATACTAGTCTGCAGTCCAGCCAAGCCTGCCCTGTGTACAGGCGCTGTGCTGCCTCACCAGCACGGGTCACAGAGGTCAGTCAGGTGAGGCACAGAGCGTATCAAAAACAGGCAGCTTCTCTCGTGCAGTGTTTCTAAAACATCAGCCTCACAGGAAACCAAATAACTCTCATTAAAAAATCGTTTGAAATGTTAGTTTCCCATAGAACGGAACTTTCTTCTGGAATAGTTCTCGGTGAGGGCAGTAGCCCCCCACCAAGGTGCATTTGGGCCGAGACCGGTTTGGCTCAGTGGATGGAGCATCGGCCTTCGGACTGAAAGGTCCCAGGTTTGATTCCGGTCAAGGGCATGTACCTTGGTTGCGGGCACATCTCCAGTGGGGGGCGTGCAGGAGGCAGCTGATCGATGTTTCTCTCTCATCGATGTTTCTGACTTTCTATCCCTCTCCCTTCCTCTCTGTAAAAAATCAATAAAATATATTATTAAAAAAAAGAAAGATGCAGTTGGGTTGGCATGATCATGGGGGGAGCACCACTGGCAGTGAGATGGGGGAGAGCAGAGTTGCCAAGTGCCCTGCAGTGAAGGGGGATGGTCTGGAGAACTGTCCCTATATTTGGAAATTTCCTGTCTTCTATAGGACTCACGTGAATATTTAGTGGGACATTCTAAAGAAAGGGAAGATTACATCGAAATTGCCATGCATAGGAATATCCCTCGGCTTATTATAGTTCTAGTTTTTATTCTAATGTTCCATGCACACCACTCCCCTCCCCCATTACCCATCCTCTCCTTCTGCTCTTGCATTTTCCTGTGCTTCTCCATATCGTGAAATAGTTCCTGGTCTCATTTCTCCTATAGCTAAACATGTCCTATGTGAGTAGGTGTAGGCATCCGAGTGTTTCATTATGTCTTCTAATGACCTTGTGCTTGAAAGTTTACGAATTGAAATCCTGTTATAAATTACTTCTCTTTTTGGCATTACATAGATTTTTTTTTTTTTTAACTTGAGAATTTACATTTTGAAGTACCCGTTATCAGTTGCTTTTCTTTGGGCATTATATTGACTTCACAAAATGAGGTGTATATGTATGTTATATTATCTGTGAACTTCATTTCAATATTATAAAAGGAGCATTAGACAATATTTACGTCTTTATTTAGATGAGGGGTGTTGATTTTGACAAGGCTGCAAACTGCTGGTCTATAGCATCTCATGACCGAGTCACTCTGCCTGTGCTCCATCAGTTCTGGTGGTTCGGAAGGCGCTCTGTCTGGAGGCAGCTGTCTGCATCTGTCTGTAAGACAGTTCTTCCTTACTTGAGCCAACACCCCTCTCCCTCCATGTCTAATGCCTAGTTCTGGGTATAGTCCTTGAAAGTCTATTGTACAAGCCTAAATCCTGTACCAGATCAGATCCTTAACATCTTTGAAAATAGGTGTCATTTCATCCCAGCTCTTTCTAGGGTAAACCAGACCAACACTTTGAATAATATACAGTATATAAGTATTTTTTTATTGATTTTTTTTTTTTTTTAGAGAAAGAAGGGTGGAGAGAGAGAAAGAAAGAGAGAGAGAGAATCATTGATGTGAGAGAGAAACACACCAGTTGGTTGCTTCCTGTACACACCCTACCAGGGATCAAACTTGCAGCCTAGGTCTGTGCCCTGATTGGAAATTGAACCTGCAACCTTTTTGGTGTACCAGGTGATGCTCCAACTAACTGAGCCACCCGACCAGGGTCTGCCTTTGTTATTTAAATAACAGCATGGCTTTGAGAAAGACGGAACACCCATTCTATTTCTTTATGTGCATTTTCTAAAAGGGAACGTTCACATAGAAAGAAACATTTTGGTCTGTTCCTTAAATGGCCAGACGTAGTGTGACCAAGCCTCAAAGTATGTGCTTGGGTCATTTTTTTTTTTTCATTTGTGTAATAAGAAACATGTTTTGGGGAAAACAGTTGATGGACATCATGAGTATACTGTTTTCCCCCCAGTCTGGACTGGTTGTACCTGAACGTGTCAGCTATGGAGCCGGAGGCCGCCCGGATGGCTGGGTAGAGTTAGGAAGTCCCCCGTAGCTCTGTGCTTGAACTCCTTCTGCGAAGCAGCATCCGGTCTCAAACAGGGAGCCCTTCGCTGGCAATCCAGGCCCACTTTGTCTTCAACACGCTCTCATGCGGTAAGGCTGGTGCATGTGCCATTTTTATTTGAATGATGAACTAGATTTCGGTTTAAATGGAACTATCCTGATTTAAGGTCTCAAAAGTAAATATTTAGATAGAAGTGCTTCCTCATAAAATTCCTTTTGGTCTGTAATACACCGTAAATGCGAGATACTCTTGTAATCCAGTGCTTGAATGAGTCGAGAGTTTATTGATGTGAGGAAAAGTCAACATTAGGTGGAAGAGGGCCTTTTAAGAAGCCCATTATAACCACTTACAATGGAAACTGTCGCTCGCATTAGAGATTGATTTAAAGACCTCTGGTTCTTCACTGAAGCGTGAAGACTGCGGAGTGGTGCTCTGTGCAAATCATGGTGATAGCATCCTTTGCTGATCTCTTTCCGGTTAATCTGTTGGTATCTAGAGTTGAGAGGGCTGCATCTGTGTAAGGAATATAAAAATTCGCCAAAATCGAAAAGAAATCAACGATTAGCATAGCTTAAATTTATCAAATAGAATGTATTTGAGGAGAAAGAAAAAGCTCTGCCAGTTCTAGAGAAATACAGCAGCACCAGATGTCAGTTCTTGGATCATTTAATCATTTTTTTCTCTTGTGCATATTTTTGTTAATATTTTTCCACTGGAACTAAATATGCGTTTCTGGCTCGGCTTGCAGTATAAAAATTTTCCAATTAGATTGTTATGACTTCATTTTTATTCATGAGGGGAAATCTAATAAAAGAGAAATCATCGCATATGGCGGTGTGCAGGCAAGGAACGTTAAAATAAACCACCAGGCCCAGGGTCGGGGGGAGAGCTGGCGTTCTCACGCTTTCTGGGGCCCAAGAGCGGCTGGCCGGAGTCCCCATCCCCTGGCCCCAGTTATTCTGAGCTTGGGAGGAATCCTTGGATTTATATCAGTTTGCCATCTCAGTGATATAAAGGAGGGTGCCAATAATTTACCTTACCCCAAGTCTAGATTAGTTACTTGCGAGGCTCTTAGGTGAATTTTCTTCTTCCGCCTATGTTACCTAATACGTATAAACTATAAAGAAAATATGGCTGAAACCGGTTTGGCTCAGTGGATAGAGCGTTGGTCTGCGGACTGAAAGGTCCCAGGTTCGATTCTGGTCAAGGGCATGTACCTTGGTTTTGGGCACATCTTCAGTAGGGGACATGCAAGAGGCAGCTGATCGATATCTCTCATTGATGTTTCTAGCTCTCTATCCCTCTCCCTTCCTCTCTGTAGAACAGTAGTTCTCAACCTGTGGGTCGAGACCCCTTTGGGGGTCCAACGACCCTTTCACAGGGGTCGCCTAAGACTATTGGAAAACACCCATTTCCCATGGTCTTAGGAATCAACACACCGCTCCTCGCTGTAGCAAAATGTAGCAATGTAGTTTACTGTTGTCATATGAAGACTGTTACCCATGCTATACCACAATTCAAGACAAAATTTCATTTATTTGTAATTAGAAATAAATATTTCACAATATATAATTACATATTGTTTTTGTGATTAATCACTATGCTTTAATTATGTTCAATTTATAACAATGAAAATATATCCTGCCTATCAGATATTTACATTAAGTTCATAACATAGCAAGATTACAGTTATGAAGTAGCAACGGAAATAATTTTATGGTTGGGGGTCACCACCACATGAGGAGCTATCTTAAAGGGTCGCAGCATTAGGAAGGTTGAAAACCACTGCTGTAGAAAATCAATAAAATATATTTAAAAAAAATAAAGAAAATAGGAAACGTGGTAGTTTTTGACTTGAAGAACTTTCGGTTTGTTTGCAGCTGGGGAGGAGGCTAAGGGTAGCCGTGTCCGTTGTCACCCGGTGTAATTAAGTGCCCACCAGGAAGGGATATGGGGCATGTGAACCAAGCTTAATGAAGAGAGAGAAGGGCACTCAAGTGACTTCAGAGCAGAAGCGGGCCTCGTGCTGGATCTGGTCAGAAGGAAGATGATAGCAGAGTTGCTCCAGAGTTGGGGAAAGTGTAAAAGATCAAGGTTGCGAGCTGGGTAATCCATGCAGGTGTGGTTTTTCCCCGCCCCTGTGGTCCTGCCAGCCGTCTCGGTGGCCCACTCCCGCAGTGCCAGCTGCATTTGTCTTCACCTGCAGGATTGATGCTGAGAGCGTGGATGCTGCTGATGCCAGATTTCTTTTCCAGCTCTGTCCACATTCTTTCTGGCTCCACGGTTACTGAAGGCATTGAAGTGTCCACCAAACTGGATTTGTGCCTCTTCCATGGCTGAACGAAGGAAACTAGTACCTCTCAGCCTCATTTTAATGGATACCGAACTCACAATGCGGTTGTAAGGATTAAAAGAGATAACCTAGATAATACGTTAAAATAAATGACTTACAGTAGGCAGGCGTCGTGATTTGTTTGCTTTTTCTAACTGGTAGCCAACCTCTTGTCCTTGCCTGGATGTGTCTTGCCCTATTGACATCCTTACCTATGCTCAGGGGTGTTCCCCGCCCCCCTTTTTTTTAATATATCTTATTGATTTTTTACAGAGAGGAAGGAAAAGAGATAGTTAGAAACATTGATGAGAGAGAGACATCGATCAGCTGCCTCTTGCACGTCCCCTACTGGAATCGAACCTGGTACCTTTCAATCCGCAGACTGAGGCTCTATCCACTGAGCCAAACCGGTTTCAGCGTGTTCCCTTTTTTTGGGATGCTCTCTCCTTTTCCTCCTCACTGCCCTGAAAGGTTTACTTTAATGTCTCAATCAAAATTGAACTTTGGGTCTTTTGGATTCCCAGTAAGTAGCCTTTGGGACAGCTCCAAGTTACTAAGCCTACATTTTAGTTGTTTGCACAACTCTCCTTTTCCCCGCAGGTTGGTAAACCTGAGGGTGGAGCCCGTGTCAGGGGTGAGGAGACAGAGTTCAGGCAGTGTCCCCTGACTGTGTTTCTATACAGGGACTTGTGTATCGTTGCCATGGTTGCAGCATATTCTCATCATCATCTTGGCCCCCATCCTTAACCACAACCATATGCTGATCATTTCTAAATCTTTGTCTTTAGCCCTATCTGCATTCTTGTGCTGTAGATGTAATCGCTCATCTTGTGCATATCTCTAGCTGACTAGCCTATGGGCCCCTCCAAAACAGCATGTCTAGAACCTTCTTTCGTCTGTTTATGCTCCCCTGTCTGACCCCTTTATGAAAATTGTAGCATATCTGTGATATCACAGCCCACGCAGACCCTGGAGCAACAACTTGGACATTCTTCCTTTCTCCCTTTCCCATGGTGTCTACATTAGATGAGTCATCAAATCTCAACCTGAGCCGCCTCCTAAATATTTTTCGAATTTATTCCTCCTCTTTCTTTGTTAAATATTGCTACTTAAATGTGGGCCTTCTCTCTCAAGTAGTTTTACTGTAATTTCTTTCTAATAGATCTTCTTCACCCTATGCTTCATTCTTTTTTAAAAAAAATTTAATTGATTTTGAGAGAGAGAGGGGAAAGGAGATGGAGGGAAGGAGAAAGGGAAGTGTGGAGGGAGAGAGGGAGGGAGGAAGAGAGAGAGAGAGAGAGAGAGAGAGAGAGAGAGAGAGAGAGAGGCATCCACATGTAAGTGAAACATTGATTGGCTGCCACCTGCACATGCCCCTATCAGGGATCAAACCTACAACCTGGGCACGTGCCTGACTGGGAGTTGAACCAGTGATCTTTTGGTGCATGAGACAATGCTCAACCGACTGAATACACACCGTCCATTTTCTACAATCTACATATATCACTCCCTCATGTAAAACCCCATGGTGGCTTCCTTTCCTATCCATCAGAGATACTTCATCTTGTGAACCACCTCTGGTCAGTTTGGTGATGTCTTCTGCTGCCATTGGGTTCAGTGTGGCTGCTTGGGGTAGTGAAGGAGGTGAGCAACACCTAATGCATAGCGATGAAGCTCAAGCTTTTTCGTGTGGCATAAAGGGTCTTCCGTGACCTAATGTTGGCCATGTCTTCCTCCTCAGCTCCTTCCTCTTCACATTTAATCCTGGCACAGGAGAGAAATAGTGTCTCCTGGCTTTTGTTCAAGCTGAATCTGTCTCCCTGTACCCTTTAAGCAGGACACCCCTACTCATCATTCAGATCTTGGTGTGTGTGAGGAGTGCATAAGGCTGAGGGTTCTTCCTCCAGGCTCAGTGGCCCCTGTGCCTTCTCCACAGCAGCCCACTGACCGGGAACCCTAGGTGCGTGCCTTGCCAGACAGTGCTTTCCATGAGGGCAAATATCATGTTATATTTATCTGTGGTCTCTGCTACTTCATCCAGCCCCTTTCCTGTAATATGGATGGTGCATTGTTTATTGAGTTGAAATGAATTAGTAAATAACTTGATTGCTCCATACTCTTGCTTTTACTTTGATGCAGATTTCGGGAAGGTTGGTGCTCTGTAGAAAAGTCAGGTCCGTGAATCGGGCAGGAAGTAGACCCTGGGAATTTGTGAGCAGGGCTGTGGGGGTGAAAGTGGCATTTAAGGAAGACTGATCTGGAGACAACCTTGTATTGTAAGTCTGAAGTGCTCCCGGGAGGCGTAGGTGCAGGGAGCAGGCAGGGGTGGAGAGGCAGAGGCAGGGAGGCGGTGCGGGGAGCAGGGGTGGAGAGGCAGAGGCAGGGAGACGCGTGGAGGAAGCCATGGGGAACAGCTTCCAGAGGCTTCGCACTTTCATTTCCACGTTTGCTCGAGTGGGATGGTCTGGCTGGCGTGTTTCCGAAAATAAAATGGAACAGGGATGTGCTTTTTATTTTTAAAGAAAGAACATTCTTGTAAAACATCTAGCAGGTCCATTTTCCATATGTAGGAGACATAGTCTTACTTGAAAAGAATGATTATGAGTTTAAATTAAAAAAAAACTTTTACAGAGAGCTGGCCTAAACTCTTCCAAAGCCTGTGGTTTTCATTTCAGCACATTTTGAAATGATTGTTAATTATGAGGAAAACACTTCGGTTTCTTTTTCTAGCCGCTTTTTATTGTTTAGTTTTGTGAAAATTAGTCCCCCATGGGGCGTTTGTACTTCATATGACTCATGTGGTTGTGTTGACTGGTAAAGCTTATCTGCTATTTATTATGGCCCATGTTAGTTGCACTCTGCCTTATTCTATTTTTGTTTTTTTAATCCTTACCTGAGGATATGTTCCCTCTGCCTTAATCTTAATATTGGCCATTGTACGTGTCTTAATTTATAGTTGTTTTGTTCCTTTTTTTTTTTTATTACAGGGTTATGACTCATTGATTAAAAAGAAGAACTTCCCCCAAATACTTTGCACTTTTAACTTCATATTATGGATACCAAGGAAGAGAAGAAAGAACGGAAACAAAGTTATTTTGCTCGGTAAGCATTTGCTCTGCAAAGTTATATCAGTACTTAAATTTTTCTTCTTTTTTTTTTTTTTTGAGGGGACTTGTCTGTATTCTTGGCACTTTGTGGCTTCTGGTAGGTTGTTCATAAACAGAGTAGATAACTTATAGAAGTTAAATATACTTTGTTTCCTGTTCTGTAGCTTGATTGGTTGAGCTATATCTAAATATCTATGGCATATTTAAAGTCTAATACCTTGGGTGTGGGGTATCGATTACTTAAAAAAGTAATCGTTTTTGGTTGGGGGCTGAGTGGAAAGGCGAAGGAATTAAGCAATGAGAACTCACAGGCACAGAAAAGTAAGTAGTATTTTTGTAGGAGGTTGGAATGGATGAAAATTCTATCAGTAGTATCCATGTCATTTCTATACATTTTTTATGGATTGATTTGAGAGAGAGAGAGAGAGAAAGATTTGTTGCTCCACTTACTTATGCATTCATTATTTGATTCTTATATGTGTCCTGACCGCGGATGGGACCCACAACCTTGGCGTATAGGGATGACTCTCTACCAACGGAGCTCCTGGGCCAGGGCTTTGTGTCCATGTCATTTTTAAGGCTTGAGCTCGTCCAGCATATATTCATTTGTTAGTGTCTGGGAGAGGTAATCTAGTATATTATCAGTTACTATTTACAGATTGAAACATCTACATGGCAGCCACTCACCAATCACAATAAAATGAATAAGCTAAAACATTCCTAAACCAGATCAATTTGCTAATTAGAATGTTTTGAAAATCAGAGGGAGAAGATAAGCTTAAAATGGTCATTATTGTCTCCTAAACTGAAATATTACTTAAGAACTGGATTCAGGCTCACCACATCCCAAACCCCAATTTATGCTCATTAAAAATGTCCTTCCTGCCTGGCAGGTGTGGCTCAGTGGTTGAGCATTGACCGATGCACCAAAAGGTTACCAGTTGAATTCCCAGTCAGGGCACATGCCCCGGTTGTGGGCTCAATCCCCAGTAGTGGGTGTGCAAAAACAGCCATCCATGGTTCTCTCTTCTCAGTGTTTCTATCTCTCTTTTCCTCTCCCTTCCTCTGTCTAAAAAAAAATCAATAAATAAAGACATAATAAAAAATGCATTTCTTGTTTTCCAAATATAAGCCTTGGAAACTAACAGCTAAAGTTATTTGTTGATGTTTTTATCCAGAAATTAAGCTAGGTTTTGGATTATGAATGGAAAAAGGAAGGAAATGAATATTTAAGGAACTGCTGTGTGCCAAGTACTTATACTATTTTTAAAATCTTTATAACAAACTTATGTTTTACCAATGAGGTAATTAGGAAAGCAAGTATTTTGTCCATTTCATGCCAGGGAAGAGTCTGTATTCAAATATAGTGTTGTTTCCAAAGGGTGTGTTACAATTAGTAATAGTAAACCACGAATGAGAGATTTTGGAAAGCAAGTTAAACTACTAGTTGTAGTGAATTGAAATGTTTTTCACTATTAGGACTATAGAAAGGAACAAGATTGTTTGGGCAAGGAAGACTTCAGGTATCAAATGGGTGAAACATTAGAAAGGTAGGACACTGAGAATAAGCACTGTATAGTGATTTTTTTAAAAATGCTTTATTTTGAGATAATTATAGATTCGTATATAGTTGTAAGAAATAATACAGAGGTATCCTATATTTTCATCCAGTTTCCCACAATGGTAAAACCTTACATGACTATCCTATAATATCACACCTAGAAAACTGACACTGATACAACTCACTGACCTAATTCAGACTTCACCAGGTTTCATAAGCGCTCATTTGTGTTTGTGTGTGTTTTCTTTTTTTTTTTAAATATATTTTATTGATTTTTTACAGAGAGGAAGGTAGAGAGATAGAGCGTTAGAAACATCGATGAGAGAGAGACATCGATCAGCTGCCTTCTGCACGCCCCCTACTGGGGATGTGCCCACAACCAAGGTACATGCCCTTGACCGGAATCGAACCTGGGACCCTTCGATCTACAGGCCGATGCTCTATCCACTGAGCCAAACCGGTTTCAGCGTGTGTGTGTTTTCTTAAAAAATATATTTTTATTGATTTCAGAGAGGAAGAGGGAAAGATAGATAGAAACATCAATGATAAGGGAATCATTGATTGAATCATCCCTACTGGAGATCAAGCCCACAGCCTGGTCATGTGGCCTTGGCTGGCATCGAACCCAGGATCCTTCAGTTCGTAGGCTAACGCTTTCACCACCGAGCCAAACCAGCTAGGGCCTTGTCTGTGTTTTTATGTTTAGTTCTGTGCAGTTTTACCACATGTGTAGATTTGTATGGCCATCACAATCAAGATGCAGAGCAGTTTGGTCAAAAAGATCCCAGGTACCATCCTTTTGTAGCCATAGTCACTTCCTTTCCTTTCCTCTACTTTGCACCCCTTACCACCACTAGTCTGTTTTGTTTTTATTATTTACTTCAGAAAGGAAGAGAAGGAGAGATAGAAACATCAGTGATGAGAGAGAATCATTGATTGGCTGCCTCCTGCATGCCCCACACTGAGAGAGAGGATCGAGCCCACAACCCAGCCATGTGCTCTGACCTCCTGGTCCATAGATCGATGCTCAGCCACTGAGCCATGCTGGCCAGGCCACTAATCTGTTTTCAATCCCTGTAATTTGTGATCTAAAAAATATTATTAAATGGGATCACGTAGTACAAAACCTTTTGAGATGAGACTTTTTTCACCCAGTGTAATTCTCTGGCTATCTCAGTTTATTCATTCTGCTGTAACAAACTACCACAGGCTGTGTGGCCTTTAAACAACAGGAATTTATCTCTCACGCTTCTGGAGGCTGGCTGGCTGAGGTCTGGGTCCCAGCATGACCAGGTTC
Source organism: Lasiurus borealis (assembly GCA_004026805.1). Taxonomy (NCBI): domain Eukaryota; kingdom Metazoa; phylum Chordata; class Mammalia; order Chiroptera; family Vespertilionidae; genus Lasiurus; species Lasiurus borealis. Next base: position 23,342 of record PVJN01018170.1, read on the forward strand.
TGTGTCTGCTAAGAGCCCACTTCGCAGTTCATGTTGTTACCGGTGGGGAGACCTCGTGTCCCCACCGGTGGGGTGGAAGTGGGTTTCTCGCGATGTCATGAGAACAGGAGTTTTCTGAGACTCGCACAGGAGAAGGAGTGATACTTATTTGTGTGGAGTTGGACCCCTGAGTTTCCACGGTCCCCTTTCCCTCCATCCCACCTGGGCAGAAGTCCAGCTGTGTCTTCAGTGGATCTGGTTAAAGCCACCGCTTAACGGAGCCTCTGTTCCATTTTTGCACAGTTCCGTCCAGCATAGCATCAGGCGAGCTTAGCTTGTGTTCCCGGCTGGAGTCCATTGTGTGGGGTTCCCTGTGGTCATGGGCTATGCAGCTTCTAGGGCCGCATGGCTAGGGAGGGGACATGGGGGAGTGCAAGGAAGCAGGAGCCAGGCCAGAGGAGCAAGAGAGAGAAATGCTTGGGGGATTTTTATCCTAAGATTCCAGGTGCTTGCAGGGTCTGTACCCCCTCTAGCCAATCCATGGCTCCCCAGGCTAGACTGACAGGCGGGTGTCTTCCCTGTGTCACCCCGACTTCACTGTGCAGGCGTCCATCTTCCATTTGTCCAGTCTCCTCCCTGAGCGATCTGCAGGGAATGGACCCATGGTTCCTCGTGGGGAGTGTTAAGCGGCAGCTTCCTGGCCAGGCTGCCTGGGTGACCATGAATGCCTGGCCTTCCTGTGCTTGCTTCCTGTGCTTTCTTCCTGTGATTAATATTCGCTGGCTCATTAGAGCAGTGGCAGTGTAAGGTGGTCCTCTTGTTGTAACCACGCAGGGTGGAAGGGGCAAGGAGCTTTCTCGGGCCTTCTTTACAAGTGCGCTAATCCCGTTCATGAGGGGACTCCTTCATGACTTAATCACCTCCCGAAGGTCCCCACCTCCTAACGCTACCACATTGGACATTAAGTTTCAATATTCTTTTTTTTTAAAAATATATTTTATTGATTTTTCACAGAGAGGAAGGGAAAGGGACAGAAAGCCAGAAACATCGATGAGAGAGAGACATCGATCAGCTGCCTCCTGCACGCCCCCCACTGGGGACATGCCCGCAACCAATTTACATGCCCCTGACCGGAATCGAACCTGGGACCTTTCAGTCCCCAGGCCGATGCTCTTATCCACTGAGCCAAACCGGTTTCGGCAAGTTTCAGTATTCTTTAGTTGTTTCCTTTTATGGATTGTGCTTTCAATGTCCAGTCTAGCAACACTCGGCCCTGCCATAGGTCTTGAAGTTGTTGTTTTTTTCCTCTTAAAGTTTAATAATACTAATTTATATTAAGTTAGTAACCAGCTTGAGTTAATTTTTATAGAAGATGTGAATTTAGGTCAGGGTATTTTATTGTATTTATTTAGTTTTTTGCCTATGGGTACCCTCAATAGTGATTTCAAAACCTATAGTGCCTGCCCTGGCCGATGGGCTCAGTGGTTAGAACCTCGGCCTGTGTATGGAAGGGACTCAGGTTCGATTCCCAGTCAAGGGCACGTTCCTGGGTTGCAGGTTCAATCTCAGCTTTGTTTGGGGCACTTGTGGGAGGCAACCCATCAATGGCTCTCTTAGATCGAGGTTTCTCTCTCTCTTATTCTACCCCTCCCTCCCTTCCACTCTCTCTAAATATCAATGGAAAAAATATCCTTGGGTGAGGATTACAACAACAACAACAACAAACAAAAGCAAAAGTTACAGCGCCTTCTCAGTCTGAATCCACATTGATTCCAGTAGTAAGGGTGACTGGCGGGTGATGAACAACCTCCTCAAAGTTAACCACTTCTTGTTCCTAAGATGTAGAGTTAGGGAAGCCCCTTACACTGAGAATGCAAGATGATCTGAAAAACAGAATTATGTTTTCAACTCAGAAATGTCACATTATTGTTATGTTTGCTTTGATCTCTTGGTGAAAACTATTCTAATAATACTTGAAGAAAAGCATGTAAAAAAATAAAGTGTCACCTTAGAAGCAGAGAGATGGAACAAGAACCAAAATCAGTGGTGCTATTAAGACAGGATGCAACATGATTATTTACTAGGAATTGAGAGAGAGAAAGACAGACAGACAAATCCATAGTGTAGCCATTATAATGCAAAATTGGTCAACTTATTCAAAGCAAAAAGCAAACAACAACAAAAACTTTCATTATCACAAAAGAGGAAGCCAGAGTTATAAATCTTTTCAGATATCTTCTGATAAAAACTGTGGCATTCCATTAAATCAGTTACTGACTGATAAGGCCAGTTTCTGACAACACGGGGCTGATTTCTCTGGAGCCGTGTGCATCAGGGCAGTCCAAGCGAGATCTCCAGAGAAGAATGTCAACTCAGGCAAAGGGCAAGACCAGAGTGATGCAATCACCCATCTTTTGTGCAGGGAAGATCGAGAGGGAGATGTCTCCTGATTTCTGCCTGCCACCGCCCGCAGTATTGCTTTTAAACTCTCTGCTCACCCTTCCCGATCCATTTTCCCTTAACAGTAATTACGTAGCCTGTTTTCTTTTCCTAAATAATTTTTTATTGATTTCAGAGAGGAAGGGAGATAAGAGAGAGATACAAACATCAGTGATGAAAGAGAATCACAGATCTGCTGCCTCCTACACGCCCCTACTGGGGATCGAGCCCACAACCCAGGCTTGTGCCCTTGACCGGGAATTGAACCTGGGACCCTCCAATCTGCAGGCCGATGCTCTATCCACTGAGCCAAACTGGTTAGGGCAAGTAGCCAGTTTTCTTGGTGTACTGTTTGACTATGTGTTGTCATAAACATCATGTGATTATGTTTGCTAAATAATCCTTTATTTACCTCCTTTGCTGACATTCCTCTGAATTTAGCACCAAAGAAAGAAAAGCTTAAAAGACTCTCTTTTAAAAATTTTGGTTTGAAATTAGCAATTTGGAGATCACTCAACACTTCCTTTCTTACCATTTATCTTGAAATATACTTTTGTAACTCTAAATACAGAGAGTGGATTAGCATCACTATTAGATAAGTTTATTCTGGATAAGCCTTAAGGAATTTGAGGCTCTCCCGGCCCTAGCCCACCTGGTTTTCAGGGTTCTCAGTGTTGTTTTGTACGGGTTGTTTATTCCAGATCTAACAACTTATGAAACATTTCCCCATGCATTTCCAAAGAGTTTGTATATACAAAATTACTATGTCATATACAGTGGTACCTCGAGATACGAGTTTAATTCGTTCCATAACCTTGAGGCGTGGGAAACTATGAGACACTCGAGTCGTGGTAAACTGGTGGGTCGTGTGCAGTCAGCCGATCCGCGCCATTACTCCTATCTCAAATGTTGCTCATATTTCAAAGCAAAAATCGCTCGCTTGATTGCTCATATCTCAAAAATCTCGTATGTTAGGGCACTCGTATCTCGAGGTACCACTGTATCTGTGTATCAATTCCTTGCTACTTGATGGGTCTTGAAACCCAATTAAAAAAAATGAATTATTCAAACAAATTATACTCCCTGTCCTACCTTCTGAAGTGACCCTTATTCACTGTTGCCCCTGTGCCCTCTTCCACACTCATTTCGACATTATTTGGCTTTGGTAGAATTTAGAACCCATGCAGTCATTTTTCTGTAGGTCCCTTGGTGCTCTTTGTTTGTGTGTTTGAAAATTCTTTAAGAACGTAATTTTCAGGATGGAGGATTCGTTTAGGATATCAAACATGTGTTGTTAGTGAACTCTGCATTGTGTCTCCCGGTGTGGTCCGGTCTGAGAGGGCCTGGGAGTAGCAGGCGAGTGGTAGAAACGCCTCAGGAGATTGTGTGGTTGACGTTGGTTCCTCTCCCTGTGCCTGCTTGTCCTCCCACTCTTTCCTGGTCATCAGGAAAAGCAGAACTGCCCGTGTCCCATTCTCTCTGCTCACGCGCCCCCTGCAGAGCCAGGGGTGAGCCGCAAAAAGGGAGATGCTGCTCTTCTTTCCGCCTCACCCCCACCCACTCCCCGAGGATGCAGAGCAGAGAGCACATCTTGGCGCTCAGCCCCACCCCCTGAGCACCTTCCACTTCTGTCTCCAGCCTTGGCCCTGCCAGTTCGTTCTTCAGCTGATGTTTGAAAATCACTTCCGTGTGTAATCTTGGCCAAGTTTTCTAAACTCCTTCATGCTGTATTGTTCGATGTGGCTGATAATAACCCACTAACAGGAAGTCTTCAAAGAAGGAAGCATCCCAGCCGAACTGGGAGAAGCCCAAATGGGACACAGCAAAGGGACACGAACCAGTTCTGCCCCTTGTCCACATTGATAGAGGCTTGAGCTCTTCTTCAGGGAGGAGGACCTGACATTTGACTGATATTTGACACTGGACTTTTTTTTTTTTTTTGGTTAGAAAATATTGTTTTTATTTATTTGTTTGTTTGTTTATTGTGTTGCATGTATACATATCTCCCCATTGCCCCCCCCCTCCCAGGCATACCCCAACCTCCTAGTGTCTATGTTCATTGGTTATGCTTATGTGCATAGATACAAGTCCTTTGATTGATCTCTTATCTACCCCACCTCTACTTAATCTTCCTGCTATAATATCACAGTCTGTTTGATGCTTTACTGCCTCTGTGTCTATCCTTTTGTTCATCAGTTTACAATGTTCTTTATTATCCACAAATGAGTGAGATCATGTGGTGTTTCTCCTTCATTGACTGGCTTATTTCACTTAGCATAAGGCGCTCCAGTTCCATCCAGGTTGCTGCAAATGGTAAGAATTCCTTCTTTTTAATGGCTGCATAGAATTCCATTGTGTAGATGTGCCACAGTTTTCTGATCCACTCATCTGCTGATGGGCACCTAGGCTGTTTGCAAATTGTAGCTATTGTAAATTGTGCTGCTATGAACATAGGGGTGCATAAATCCTTTCTGATTGGTGTTTGTGATTTCTTAGGCTTAATTCCTAAGAGTGGGATTGCTGGGTCAAATGGGAGATTCATTTTTAGTTTTTTAAGAAAACTCCATACTGTTCTCCACAGTGGCTGTGGAGGACACTGGACTTTTTTTTATTATTCCGTGTACTGCATAGTAAGCTGTGTAGCGCTCTTGTTCAAACAAAAGCCAACCAAGATGGCTGTGAAGATCCGTGTAACATGCAGAGTGCCTAGCACAGTGAGCTCACGCCTGTAAAAACAAATCATGACCTTACTGTCTGTGCCTACCTACACCTTCACCTTCACCCCAAAGCATTCTCGTCTTAATACCCCGCTCCCGTCCTGTGAGCTGCTCCCGAGGTTCAGAAGAGGTTAGATGGGAGCAATTACCACAGTGCTGAGTGGAATCATAGTCTCCCAAAGGCACGTTGTTAGGAGCACAGCTAGGTGCTGGACTGTCATGAAGTCTAATTGTAGAGTCTGAAGGGCTTTCAGAAATCTGAGTCACCCTTAAAAGTTGGGCCTTAAGCCCATGAGGGCAAATTGTTAATGCTGTGTTGGCCCCATACCAGGGCACTTTATATATATATATAAAATGCTGATTCACATATATATATATATATATATATATATTTTGTGCATGGGGGGAGGGAGGTGTCCTTCAGCCCAGCCTACTCCCTCTCCAATCTGGGAGCCCTTGAGGGATGTAGGATTGGGCCTAAACGGGCAGTCGGACATCCCTCTCACAATCTAGGACTGCTGGCTCCCAAACTGCTCACCTGCCTGCCTTCCTGATTGCCCCTAACCGCTTCTGCCTGCCAGCCTGATCACCCCCTAAGCACTCCCTTGACAGCCTGATTGATGCCTAACTGCTCCCCTGCCAGCCTGTTTGTTCCTAATTGCCCTACCCTATGGGCCTGGTCACCCCTAACTGCCCTCCCTTGCAGGCCTGGTCACCTCTAACTGCCCTCACTTGCAGGCCTGGGTCCCCCCCAACTGCTCTTCCCTGCAGGCCCAGTCACCCCCAACTTCCCTCCTCTGCTGGCTGGTCACCCCTAACTGTGCTCTCCTGTAGGCTTGATCTCCCCCAACTGCCTTCCCTTGAAGGTCTGGTCCTTCCCAACTGCCCTCCCCTGCTGGCCTGATCGCCCACAACTGCCCTCCTTTGTAGGCCTGGTCCCTGCCAACTAACCTCCCTTGCTGGCCATCTTGTGGTGGCCATCTCTATCCACCTGGGGGCAGGATCTTTTGCCTACATGGGGGCAGTCATCTTGTGTGTTGGAGTGATGGTCAATCTGAATATTACTCTTTATTAGGTAAGATAGAGGCCTGGTGCATGGGTGGGGGCCAGCTGGTTTGCCCTGAAGGGTGTCCTGGGTCAGGGTGGGTGTTTGCTTGGGGTGTAGGGTGGCCTGGATGAGGGTCCTGTGGTAGTTTGCAGGCTGGCCACGCCCCCCCAGTAACCCAAGAGGAGGCCCTGGTATCTGGGATTTATCTTATACAATTGAAATTTTATAGCCTGGAGTGGAGCCAAGCCTTCTGCTGGCACAGCCATTGAAACTTTGTTGCCTTAAGCAGAGACCTGGGCCTGCAAGGGTGTGTGAAAAGCTTGGCTTCCTTCATCGCCAGGGGCAACCCAAGCCTCCCTCCTGCTTTCTCTGTGGCCTTAGCCATCTTGGTTGGGTTAATTTGCATACTTGCTCTGATTGGCTGGTGAGCTTGGTTGGTGGGCGTGCTTATGGGTGTAGCGTAGGTACAGTCAATTTATATATTACTCTTTTATTAGATAGGATGACAAATAAACTGCTAATCAGAGCCTCACCCCTGGTGTTGCTTGACATAATCTCATGACTCAAGTAGTATTTCCAAATATCCTGACCCCTCATTCCTCAGGTGGCCAGAGACACAGGCTGGTACTTATAGGCAGGAGCAGCATCTTACTCCAGGGTGCAGTGTAAGTACTGCCTTCTTCTGTGCATGCTTTGATGTGATAGAGTTTGGGAGAAGTGGTCCAAATTATCTTCATACCAAGGCTCGGATATAGTATAAAAGTTTTCATCTCCAATTATGTGCTGGCATAGAGGGCTTTTTTAGTCCTGGCAGCATAACATTAATTTACACCAATGTAAATTAATTTGCAGAAGTGCATCCTGTGAGACCTAACTTATCAGCAACCTTTTGTAAAATAATCTGTTTATAACATAAAGACATCACATATGACATGTCTTGTCAACTTTATCCACCCGTGACATAGTCGATGTCAGAGTGTTAACCCACCAAAGCAGTAAGAAGCATGCAGTCTGTATATACCGCCTGTGTAAGTCAAGGTTTTGATCCACTTTACTCTCTACTCTAGGCTTGTGTCTTGTCTAAAAATACTTGTTGCCTAACCCGACTGGCATGGCTCAATGGCTGGGCACCGACCTTCTACCTGTGAACCAGGAGTTGAGGTTTGATTCCCAGTAAGGGCACATGCTCAGGTTTCTAGTAGGGGGCATGCATGGGGCAGCCAATCATTGATTCTCTCTCATTATTGATGTTTCTATCTCTCTCTCCCTTACTCCCTGAAATCAATAAGATAAATAAATAAAAAGACTTGTTGCCTATAATGGAAATGATTGCACAAATACATTTGGACAGAAAACCTCAGCTTGCCCTCTTGGTCAAGTATAGAGTCTAAGATTCAGTGGCAGAAGTCACCTGCGTGCGTGTGGCCGGTTGATCTGTAACGAGGCTGAGGGCACACGGAGTGCTCCCTCTTCCCAGCCCCACAGTCTTAGGCGGTCTTTGAACCCTGCGAAGGAGCCGTCTCTTTGTGGTAGGCCTTGCTAACAATGAATATACCACATATTCAAGAAGAACCTTAGTATGTCCAAGATTTGAGGAGAAACTTTATTATTACCAGTTATTGGATTAGATATTTAGTCAGATTGCAGGTTTCAACTGAGTCATTTGACATGAAAAGCAAATAGAACCATTCGCAGTGCTTAGCAGTTGTTAACTCTCAATATTTGATTAATACTTTATTTCCTCAGTTTCACAATGCCAACTGGTCCTACTAAAACTTAATAATAGCGTTTGTTAGTAGTTTACACTGTGCTTTCCCATGCTTTCTGTCCCTTTGTCCCCACGGTGATCTTATGAGTAGATATCAATGCAGATGATGAATAAATAGTTTAGGGGGTTAAATAACTTGCCTCAAATCACCGAGCGTTTAAACGGAGGGTCTGAGCCCTGAATCCCAATCCACTTTGTCAGTATCTCTGATTATTTTTTTCTTTCCATGTCATGTCAGTTTAAATTGCATCAGGCATTCATTTTTTCTTGGTCCGAGAGGGGAGATTAGAACACGCTATTAGCATCATAATGTGATAAGTAGAAAGCATTGAACCTGGGTCTGGAAGTAGAATGTTTTAGTTGACTTTATTGGAAACCATGTTTAGTTTCGATTTCTGAGAAGCATCCCAGAGGACTCTGGTTGCTACTAGGGACACATGCCTCAGTGACCACAACACTGCCCAACACACTTTCCTGTCTCATTGTCCTCGCTCTTGTTTGTTTACATGTTCACAGATGGGCCATCCGGAGGGCGGAGACCCTGTCAGAGTTCAGTAACTCCTTCCTGTGCCTTGTTAAATGCGGTTGGCATGTAATGAGTTACATTATTTTTATTTTTTATTTTTTATTTTGCTAACTGGCAGGATAAGAATATCTAAAACAGCTTCTTTAATGTAGAATATAAACGGTCTGTGAGCCTTCATGTTTATCACTGCAGACTTCTCAGGATTCAGCAGTATTCTTAATCTTAATAAAGATTAAGAATATTTTAAAACCATTTCCTGTGAAAAAGCTGTTTGTGCCTCTTTTGAAAATAGTATTACCAGTTAAACTCTTGAATGAGCTGTAATGTTGTTAAGGTTTATGTTTCCTATTTTCTTGATTGAATTCAGATTAGGCAGCTCTTCAGGAAACATTTACATATTGTTTTTCATACATTTATGGGAATAACACCCGTGGATAAGTTTGATCTGATAATGTTTTTAGGAAATCATTAACTTTTTTCTACAGATTAAAAAGAGGCTTATAAACATTTATACAGTCTTAGTTGAACTCATACTTTTTGCTACACTTTTAATGAACAGCAAGAGTTACTTGGTTCAATTCATGTAGAACACTGCTTATCAATCTATAGATTACAAACCCATTGGAGCGTCATGAAATCAGTTGCATGGGTAGGAACCAGCAATTTTTTCAATGGAATGGAACAGAAGAGATTACTCGGGGTTAATCTAGACAGATTAGAAAATATCAGAGTGTGTTGTATGTAGTCACATGAAATTTCTGTTTTAAATACATTTAAATATGATAAGAAAATGACTCATTGATTTAGAGGAGCCTTTGATGGTTAGTACACTGGAAATGAGGGTATTTCTCACTTGAAAATGATGAAGTTTCTTAAAAATTGTCGCTCTAATATAGGTTAACCAGTGGTTCAAAGACAGTTGTACTTGAAGTACCTGTTATATAAGTATACTTTCCCACAGTGTAGGGTATTGGGACCTTATAAAATTAATTTCATGTGATAAATCAGTGCCAGTGATAAGCATGTCTTCATTTAACCTGAAATCCCAGGCTGATCTGGACTGTCTCAGAGACATCCAATGAGACTGTCACCTAATAAAAGCACCGGATGGAACTATTGTGGTCACAAAGCGTGGGCAGCTTTTTTGGGGTGCCTCCTGCAGGTTTCTCCTCTGTAGAACTCCTTCCTAACTGTGGGGTTAAATTCCTCCTCAGCCTTCATGTCTCTAAAAGGAGAATAATAACGGTGCCTACCTTATCCGGTTGTGGAGAGGACTGACCATCAAAATGCACAAAGTCTTTCAAATTGGCACTAATGAAAAATAACTATAAGGAGTTTCAATGTAAAATAACTATAAGAAATTCACTGCCTAAATGAGGAACACAAGGATCAACGAGAAAAAGTAAGAATAAATAGGTGCAAATTTTATGTAAATTTTCAGGGAGTGTCTTTGTCCCTTGGAATATGTCCATAGACATGTTTCTAGTCACAAGTCTACAGTGAAAGACCCAAGACTCCCATCTCCATACACAGAAAGGATCAGCGTCCGTGAAAAGTAAATGATTAAGCTGCCCTCCTTTTTGACTGTTGTTGGTGACAGTTGAGGAAGGCTTCAGCCGAATTGACTCCTGAATTTGGACTTACCTTGGCATTGTCAGCTTGAGGTATTTTTGTTACCTGCGTTTGAAACCTTTCATTATTGCTGTTAAAACGACTCTTCAGCAAGAGACAACTGAGTTCTGAAGCAGCCAATGCTTTGTGCGTACAGATCTGGAAACTATAGCTCATGCTTGTAGTCCAGCTGTTGGTGCTTTTAGGAGAAATCTTCCCCCTCCAAATTTATATCGGAAAATTCCTCCTCTGCCATCATAAGTCAAATGCTAATTGCATATCCTCCCACTTATCTTCCCCTATTAGTCTTCCTGAGCCTCAGTCACATATGTCACTTCTGCACCCCAAATTCTTCTCTCAGAGTTAAGGTCCTGCGTTTCCACCTCTCTGTCTTTATCTCCTCCTTTGATTTTCTGTGACTGTCTTATGCTTCGCCCCCTCAGAACTTTGCTTTAATTATACAAAGGACTGCTCTTTCCCTGTCCTGTCCTTGTAAGCCATGTCAAACCCATCACTCTGGCAAAGCCATCTTTAATTGGGACGCTGTCTCCTCGAGGCCTTTCTTATTTCATTTAATCCTTCGTATACCCAGTAATAACACTCGCATCTTCTCCGCATTATCTGATGGTTGTTATTTACTAGTATTGTTGGTTCTTTTTCATTGTTCTATGCCTCATAAGGTCTAGCTAGCTTCATGCCCTGCAATAACAGTCGTTTACAATGAGTAGTAGCTTCCATTGTTTGAATGTTTACCAGGCAACAGAGGCTGATTTGCATACTCATGGGATCAAATAATTTCCTCAGGAGGTAGGTAGGTCCTGTTCGCATCCTAACTACAAATAAAGATGATGGATGCTAGGGCTTTGTCCAGGGTCACACACTATGAAGTGCAAGGTCTAGGACTCAGCCGCAGTATGCCTGACCTCACAGCCCATGTTCTTAATTATTGTGAACATTGAGTTGAATTTTATAGAATCTTATTAGTTATTCATACATGGATAAGCGAGACTCCCTGATCTAAATGATGAAATGTTTTTAAGTACTCAACATGTTTTCTGATTTTCAGTGTAAAAGTATTCTAAGGAACTTGAGAACAAAATAGGGAATTGCTACTTGTTCAAGGAAATTTTGAATGTCTCTACATACCAACAAAAATGTCAGTCATCTCCTGACCTTTGTAAATATTTTTGGGATGTGGCAAGAATTCCCCTCATATTTCCTTCCTAGATTCAGAGTTGGAGGTTCTAGCAGCTGAAATTTTCTTAGCTTTGACACTTCTGTCATAAAGGTGATGATCTGGCACTTGGGCCAAGGGGCATAGTTTCATGCATTTACTGCCCCACCTTTTTTTTTTTTTTCATTTACTATTCCAAATAAAGTTTGCAGAAACAAAATGGTTAATGTCCCATTTTTTTTCCTGTACTCATTTTATAGTATATAATAAAATGAGTACAGCCCCTGCCTACTTATTTTAGCTTTTTGCTTCACACATCAAAATGGGAATGAGCTGAAACCGGTTTGGCTCAGTGGATAGAGCGTCGGCCTGCGGACTGAAAGGTCCCAGGTTCCATTCTGGTCAAAGGCATGTATCTTGGTTGCAGGCTCATCCCAGGTGGGGGGGTGTGCAGGAGGTGGCTGATTGATGTCTCTCTCTCTCATCGATGTTTCTAACTCTCTATCCCTCTCCTTCTCTGTAAAAAATCAATAAAATATATTAAAAAAAAAAACAGGGGGAATGAGAAGGATACCAGGCCAGGTTGAAGAAGACTGAGCAGTACACAGGGTAGTCTGTGGTCTGCAAATGTGATTCAGTGCCACATAAAGCCACTGATGTCTCAGTAGCATCGGGCAGGGATCTGAGGGGCAAGAAGTAAGATGAGTAAATTGGATTTAGGGCTTCTCTGGGTCTCTTTCCAAAGTATTACAGGCTCTAACATTTGCTGAGGCAGAAGGAGGTCTTCCCTCAAGAATTCTATGCAAGTGAGTTCATCTGAAGAAAAATCAAAGATGACTGCGAGGTGGGGATATCGTGGACTGTAATGAGAAATACACCTTGATGGTTGTGAGCTAAGAATTATTTAGTTATGAATGGAGAATATGAAGGAAATTTAAATGTAGACAAACCAGAGAAGAAAAATATGGATTACATCAAAACTTTTAAATAGTACTAGCATATTTAGGAAACAGTTAAATGAGGGGCCAGTTATTCATGCTTTAAATATTAATTTCTATATTAAATAAATGAAATCTAGTTGTATTTCTACACTCGGTGGCATTTAAAATTCTAGCTTGCGTATATATTTTAATAGCACATCTGTTATACAAATCACTGTGTGGATGATTTGAATTAAGTTATTAATCATTCCATTTGTGTTTTTTTCTCTGCATGTCAGACTACGTTACTGTTGATTATGGTACATGTTCTTCACACTTTACAACTGGAAGAGCTTTTGGTTTTAGAAGTTGCATAATTTAAAGCAGATGAAGTTTGCTATTTCAGATTAATTTTGTTAGCACAGCAGAAAGCTGAGCAGTAATTTGGTTACTTCATTTTCAGAAGGTAATTGAGCAGATGCTGGTGGTGAGGTCATTGGGAATGGAGCCATCCCCATTTCAATGGCTGTACTATTATTTTTTAAGTGGGGGGGTGGGTATTACCTTTTACTCTGCTAAATCAACTGCTTTTACTTGATAATGAAAGAAATTAAAAAAATTTTTAACTGCAACTCCGAGCTTATACAATCAGAATGTTGTATAAGCTCTTTTTCTTTTTTCATAAGCATAGATGTATTTTAAATGGAAAACAAGTTATTTTCACATACACAAATATATGCAAATATATAATAAATACTCTAGGCCTGGTGCATGAATCTGTACACAAGCCAGGCCAGCAGAGGGGAGGGGCCATGGGTGGTAGGCTGGCTGGCCCCACCTCAATTAAGGGGGGAGCCACAGGCAGTTGGTGGGCTGGCCTCACCCCCAATCAGGATGGGGGGGAGATCAGGGATGGGGCCAGCAGGGGGAGGGGCTGTGGGCGGTTGGCTGGCTGGCCCCGCTCCTGATTGGGGAGGGCAACTGGGAGTGGGGCCTGCGGGGAGGAGTGTTTATGGGCAGTTGTCTGGTTGGCCTGCCCCCTGGATGAATGCCTAGCTGAACTCCCAGTCATACTCCCCATTGAGGGGACAATTTACATATTGGCCTTTTATTATATAGGATAATTTTTCTTTTAAAAGAGCGTGGACTTTTAAATAATAAAAATTAGATATACACACATATATCTTTTATCTTTAAGTACAATTTGTACTTTCTTAACAAGCTGTTAAAAACAAAATTATAAAATAACTTAAAATTATATAAAGATTTTAAGTATTCTTTGTTTTCCTTCTCTTCAAGGGTGAAAGGTAAAATGTCTTCATCCTGTTCTTCACCCCCTTCTGTGTTAGAGTTCTGAGCATTGCTGTTGTTGATCTCTTTATGTTTTTGTTCCTGTTCAGAAGTTTCGTCGATTTTTTTCTGTTTCAGTGTCCTGATTTCATCTTCACTCAATTCTTTTATTCGTTTTCTGTGTCTACTCTGTGGATTGTTCAAATGACTGGTAAGATCAAGTATTGCATTACCTCCAAGAACTGTCCTATAAGGACTCTCCCAATGACTTCACAAGTATCTGCTTCAAATAATTTTGAGAAACAAATAACCCAATCATTCTTTCATTTTCTGGTGCCTCTGCAAAATGTATAGTTCTACAGACTATAGAGGTCTCAAAGTGTTTGGCACATAATCGATAATGTTTATTTAGTTGATCAGGTGTTTTATCTTCTAAGTCTGCTCTCCTCCAATTTTCCACCCACCGCTGGCATCTGGCCGGATCCCTCCGGAGCCTGAAGAAGGCCAAATCCAACTGCATGCTCTTCCTTGTGCAGTTGGAGGCTGCGCAGAAACACTCCACTCCCCTCCTCCTCAGGGCAGCCAGGGAGAGGGATGGTAACTGAAAATTATAAAGACTTATGAACCTAATATACATCATGTTTACCTTTTCCTGTTTATTTTTAATGCAGAGGTAAACTTACCTTTAATTTTGAATAAATGACCACTTTGGCTTTTATAACTGATGCAAGTAGATACTTAGGACATCTCCAGTTTTCTTTTTACTTAACCAAATGTAAGGCTCTATCAGAGTCCTATAATGTTTGTCCTGGGATTTGAAGTAGATTACTGTGTTATGGGAATAAACATATGCATTTGCCTATATCTCGGACAGACCTTATGTGCCTGCATCTGTTAAGTCCAGATGGCAGAGTAGTAAACACTACAAATATGGGCCTCGCTCTTACAGGGATTACTTTTCACAAAGACATTAAACAAGTAAACACATACACGCGTATTATGTCTTTGGAAATTGCCGTGTTTGTCATGATGGAAAATAACAGGATGTTATGAAATAACTGCCAGGGTAATATCCACTTTAGATAGGAGTGATGTTCCAGGAAAAGTGACACGTAGGCTGATCTTGGGCAGGAGCAGGAGTTTGCCAGATGACATATGTGTTTAAGAGAAGGGCTGGGAGAAAGGAAAGGCAGGGACTGTTCTAAGCAGGGGAGACACTTAGATGGAAAGATTTTGAAGTGGGCAGGTTACTGGAGCTCAAGTAGGCTGGATGGCTGGAACAGAGTGCTTTTAGGGAGGAGAGCACAGAAGGTGGGAGAGGTCGGCAGGACCTTGCTGACGATTGTTTAGGAATTTGGATTAAGCAACTAGAGGGATGGAGGTCCATTAAATGAAATGGGAAAACTAGCAATGAACAATTTTGAGAGGGAATTTCAAGAATTCCAGTTTGGATGTGTTGAATTTGAGAGGCACATGAGACATCCCAGTGGATGTCTGCACAGCTGGGTATGTGCATCTGGAGCGATAACAGGGCGGTCTGGGCTGAGATGGGAATTGAAGAGTTGTTGGGCCAGCCAATGGGAATGGAGGAGATCACAGAGGGAAAGAGTGTTCACTGAAATGAGACCAGGACAAAGGAATGGGAGCACAGTTGGGCAACTGCGACATTTAATGTTCTAGTAGGATGAAGTGCAGAAGTGGTAGACTCACAGCAGCCAAGAGGAGAGAGCATTTCAAGGAGGAGAGCATGACCAGCAATTTCCATTGCAGAGAGAATGAAGACAAGGACAGAAAATTACCCATTGAGGGTGACCAGTGGATCTGAGTATTGAATAAAATCTGTTTCACTTTAGTGCACTGGTAGGAGCAGCCAGTTTAATGTAAATGTGAAGTAAAGGGATGGAGACAGAGCTTTTGGCAGTTCTTCTGGGAACTTGGCTGGGAAGGGAAGCCGAAACTTAGGGCCTTGGTAGGAAGGAGATGTGGAGGTCAAGCAAGGGTAGGTTTTTAAAGAGGAAGGCCAAAGGGGAGGTGTTAGAGCGTGTTTGTTAGCTGATGCAGATGACCCACCAGTGATGGGTCCACAGAGAGGTCAGCTTGGAGACTGACCCTTATGAAAAGTCAAGAGGACATTCAATGAGGTGATAAAGCAGAAGACAGGAGATGCCTGCACTCTGTCCACCCAGGGCCTAGAACACATTGTAAAATGTTACTTGTGTGTATTTATGGTGACATATTATCTATTAAAAATATATTTTTTATTGATTTCACAGAGGAAGAAAAAGGGCGAGGGAGATAGAAACATCAGTGATGAGAGAAAATCATTGATCGGCTGCCTCTTGTACACCCCACACTGGGGATGATGTGTCCTGACTGGGAATCGAACTGTGACCTCCTGGTTCATAGGTCAGTGCTCACCCAGTGAGCCACGCTGAAGGGGCTATTCTCTTTTTATGATTGCTTACTCTGTGCCAGGTGCTT